>CAIGRP010023841.1:0-51139 GCA_903798385.1 Fraxinus cuspidata | reverse complement strand
AATTATGTATTTTAAATAGTGATATGATGGGAAAATGTGTAGTTAAAAAGTAAGGAAAAGTTATTGACGTGAAAGAAAATATTATTTTATGGTAAAATGTGTTGTTGAAAATACATTTTAATAAAATGTGTGTGAAACGGTGGCTAAATACACCAAGAGTCCGCTAATTCAATTGCCACATATGAATAGCAGTGTTTCATACGTTTTTTTATCTACTTAGAACTAACGTTTCTTAAACTTATATTTCTGCCAATCAATATGTGAACTAACTATGCTTGATCACTTTAATGAATGCCAGGTCAAATTACTTTACTGAATAAATTACTAGAATATTGCTATATGTACATTAATATTTACATAATAGATTACATAATGCCACATGACTCTATCATTGATCAGTTTAAAATAAAATCAAAATTTTCATTCAATCTTTTCCATTCACATCATTTTTAGTAACCGTTTATATACATTTTTATGTACAAGTAGCAAAATTCAAACCACTAATGTTGAAACTATTATAAATTTTAAGAATTAAACTATTTGTACAATTTTGTTTATACGTTGGTTGACAATATGATGACGTGGAAGTGTTATAATTGTTGAATTAAATGAGTGAGATATAAAAGATGAAGTGAGATTGTGTCAAGTGTAAATTTTATAAGTTCGGGACTAAATCAAGATGTACGTGTAGTAAGATCAAAATGGATAGAAAAAAATTTAATGATCAACTTGAAATTTTACACAAACTAATCGGACTTTTGAGCACGGGTTTTGTTTGTAAAAAAAATCAATTGGATTCAAGTAGAGTTTTCTGAACGTATGAATAAGCTAGACTCTAAACTTGACTTCATATCTATCAATTCATCCCATTGGATTGTCTAGAGATAGAATCTAGTACAGTCAACAACTCCTATTACCATGTCACCTTCATTAACATTTGAGGCATTTTCAGTACGTGAAAATTCAAGTTCAAAAAACATATTCATACGTGAATTATACTCTGCAAAGTCTATATGAGCTTAGGTAGATTTAGGTGGTATCATGTGGGATCAATTGATCCTACATAAATTCAGATTTATTTATTTTTTATTATTTTCTATTCAAAAATTAGACTGCATATTGATTCCAAAAAGGTAAAGGATCGAAAGTTTTAGATCAGAATGGCTAGATGAAACTAAATAAAAACATACAATTTTCTATGTAAGCTGATGAACATTTTGAATATTTTTAATTTATTTTTATTAAACTGAGGGTAAAAATTTCAATTGTCACTATACTTTCAACATTATTTTTCTATTGTGATTGAACTTTAAAATTTTATAAATTCAAAATGTATTTTTTCAATAGTCGTTGGGCTTTATGTTTTCAAAGAACGGTTACTGTACTTTCAAAATTGTTTCCTAACAGCTACTCTTTAAGTTTTGTTTTTCCACTCATCATTACAAATCGTTTGAAAAAATTAACAATTTCGTTTATCATGTTATAGGAATCTTTAGTTTTGTGCAGAAGAAAATTGGAATATTACTCTCGGAATAATTAACCGATACACAACATTTATAATAATGTATTGCGTTATTTTCTTTACAATGCGTTTGATTGCAAACATGAAATTTGTACGGAAAGAAAATAAATTGTAGACAATTCAATTGCCTACTACTTATTTATATGAAAATTATTAATTAAATGTGTATGATTGATTTGGTTTTCAACTTTTAAAATATTATACCTACCAATTTTTTTATTGATGGATAGATGAGAGAGAGAAAGAAAGCGTAAATTCCCTGAAAAATAAAATCATGCTCTCCATAAAATATATATTTTTCTTAATTTTGAAGAAAATATAGTTAAGTAACTAAAAGTAGAAAAATATTTTTCATAGAAAAAATATCAATCAAACAGAACAAAAATAAAAAATTGGATAGAAAAAACACATTTTGCGTAAAAAATATTGGTAATCAATCGCTTATATTGCTTGGAAAATAAATAAATTGTAACTTCATATTTAACCCCACAATAAAGAATGTCCAACTCCATCACTTTTCATAAGTTCACACATTTTGAAAATAGTGGGAAAAGTTTGATCCATCTTCAGTAAGATGAATTGTAATATGTGAAATTAGATGTTTTTTATAAATTATTAATGGGACAACGTGAAGAATCAGATTACTTGAGTGGCCCAATCCAGCTCCGACACAGTTTAGAATTAACCTCGATCTGATGCCACTTCAACTTTTCAATTTTTTTTGAAGGGAAGCTTCTACTTATTGCAGTTACTAGAGTACCTCGTGTTAAATATTTGTACCTCCAATTCAGTTTCAAGGAAATCCTAAAACCAAAGAGTGCTTAAATATATAGCCATTAAAACATGAATAACAAGATAAAGAATAAAAAGTCCATTAAAATTTCAACACTAAATAAAATCCGATACGGAAAAAGCTCGAAAGTTACTACCCTAAGCATTACGTACTACAAAGAAACAAATATTAGCAAGATGAATTGTGGAAGTCTATCATACTAGATTCCATGATATGAAAAGAAAATGAACAATCTGCATTTTTCAAGTCAACACAAGAATGATACAATTTGAAGCCTAGATTAATCAAAACAGAATTCTTCAACCGCAGTAGTGGAACGTAGTCTATACGATCTAAATAGCTAATCTACAAAATGTGATATCACAGTCATTTACCTCTTCCTCTGCCCCTCCGATTATAATTGACTGATTTTCTTACTTGGGGCTTCCTGGCCAGACCATCTGCCTTCTCTGCCAACTCATGTTTCTTTGCTGGCTGTGTCGGTTCTGGTAAAAATTCTTTGTGTTGCATGTTAAAAATATTCTGAGAGCCAATTGAAACTGTATTTAAATCAGTTAAAACTGGGACTTCTATATATGTTTCACTGAGAAGCTCGCATTTATCTTCCACAGGATTCTTCTGGCTTATGGTCTTATTAAGGTTTCCCTCATCAGATGGCTCATCGTTTTCTCCTGCACCGACTTGTGCAGACAAACTGAGATGAAAAGCAAAAATATTTAAAATTATGCATGAGCCTGAGCATATACACAGTGTGAGATCTTATATTTTTATGAATCAAGCACAGGACAATAATTGAACGTAATTTCACCTGGTTTCTGCCGATGGGTAGCCATCTGAACTTTGTATTCTGTTAAATTCAGCCTCTCCATTTGTCATAGAACCTTTTACATCACTTGCATGTGGATCTGCAAATGTGAGATTGTATCTATATTATACTGCTTGCTCAAGACCCATACAAAAATACTCGAGACAAAGGGACAGAGAAAGCAGTGCGAGGATGAGAAGACTCAATCCGTCCATATTCTAAATTCTCTCATTCTTGGGGGTTGGAGAAGGCTTTAACAAATAGGATTAAAGCATTTTAGCATCCTTTGCACATTCCAACAAATAGAAGGAAGTGAGATGCCCTTCACTCAGGGAAGGTTAGCATCCTTTGTGTGTTCCCTGCCTTTCCGATTTCCATTTTTTATAATAAATGAACCCTGCTGACATCAAATGCTGACCTAGAGATTGCAATCTCTAATAAATGGTTTGCAGAAGACATTTTAATGCTAAGCTTTGCTTCTGAACAGTTCAAAACAAGGTGTCACGGTTCTTCTATGCTTGGCAAAGTTTTACTATGTCAGTACTATTTCTTCATTAACTGTCTATTTTCTTCGAGTTGATTTAATACAGTACAGTGCTTCAGATTAAATTTACAGTGTCATTTGGAAGCCTTTTTATTAAAGTTAAATAGGTTAAATTCACCAATGGCCACCCAACTTCATGCTTGGTATGATATTGACCACCCAATTTGATTTTGTTTCATCATAACCACCAAACTTCATACTTAATTTCAATCAAGTCACCCGTAACTTTATTTAACATAATCAAATTGGATGACCAATGTGACACTGAATGTAAAGTTAAGTGGTCATGGTAAAACAAAATCAAATTAGGTGGCCAATATGACACTAAGTATAAAGTTGGGTGGCCATTGGTGGATTTAACCCGAGATACATGGACAAATCTTTGACTATATAAGCAAACAGTTGCAGATAACATTGTTGCTTCCTATTTATGGAGCAGCTGGTATATTGGTGCATGTGACTTTGATTATTTCACGAGAAAATTGCAATTGTCAGATTATAGGTCGTGTTTGCATCTTATGGCCCCAAAAAATCATCCTTGAAAGAATCACGGCACATTCATTTTGATCTATTTCCTTTTTCCACGAGAATTATGTGCCTGTTACAATAGGAACGATATTTTTACAAATCAATTCGGCACATTGTGCCTGTTCCTTTTAGTAATATCTGAATGGGATAGGGGATAATTAAAGAGAACAAACTGTTAACTTCTTCTTTTTTATTTCATAAAAGCCTTGTCCCAATAGTTTCAGGCTTAAAAACTAGATGGTATGTGCCTAAACAGTTTATTATTTTAGTTTTGTTCTTTTCATGAGTAACAAATTTTTAATAAGGCCATCTGATCCACCATTCCAGGGAAGAGTGGAACCTGCAAGTATGTATTATAAAATATAATCTATCGACTGTAAAACCAAGTACACTATACACTCTTCATCTACAAAACCAGAAAGAAAAATCCAGGCTTTAAATCACCACCCTCTAAAACCATAAATAAAAAAGGCCATCCCCAAGAGCTTAGTGCTTAGTGTACCATCATAAATGTGGCCAATACAAAAATTAATTCTCCATAGCTTCACATGTTGTCAAGGGTGGGCTAAAGCTGGAGCCATACACATTCCTATAGCATGATAAACCAACAAAACAAAACAGAGAGGAAAGACTACATACCATCATGATGCTCCACATCATTACAGGGAGCAGTAGGGCAAGGAGGCTTGGAGGCAGTGCATTCATCGTCATTCAAAATAGCTTCTGAATCCTTTAAAAAACAATAAACGAAGATCTATTCAGTAAAAAGGTACTTTCGCAGATTGACACATACACGCTCTTAACCAACATCAGTGCTAAGATTCAACATATTTCCTGAAAAGAATCAACGGCTTAAAGAACCTATTCAGCTAACCAGATACCTTATTGTTTCCAGTTACAAAAGTAGTTGACTTGGATGGCAACATGTCATTTACCTCACCATCTTGCCTCAAATCCAAAGCTGAAAGCGAGAAATGCAACCCACATTACAAATTTTTACAATTATATCAAATCCAGTTTCTTATAATTCATATAGGAATTTACCACAAAAGAAAAGTTGAACATTCACCCAAGAAAATAGAACAACCTGATAGGCCAGGATTAGATCTCACTCCTGCATCTGGGTTTGGAGGTGCATCTATTGATTTGGTTAATGTCGAAGAATTCAGCTCATTCTTTTTCTCCGACAAACTAGCTGCTGGTATATCAGTTCCCAAGTTCTCCAGACTACTTTTAGGCGCAAGTGACAGATCAATTTTAGAGGATAGAGAGCGTAGCATATCGTCTGTTGCCTTTGAACGCACTCTTCTTAATTCTTCCTGGATATTCCATGATCCAGAGGCAAGAGAATTCCGTTTCTGCCACATCCATTAGGTATGTCACAATGAACAATATGGACAAATTAAAAAAAAACCATGAGATCAAAGAAATTGTGAGGATGAAAAGAACATTGAGTACGATTCTCAAAAACAATATACACCTAGCCAAATTTAAGCTAACGAGCATATCAATATTAGATATTTTCGCACATTTCTAATGTCAAAGAAATCAAAGAGGTATCTGCAGCATAGAAAAACAGATGATGATAGTTGTGTCATCAATGTATATACAACAATTTGGGTGTATAAAAAATGGTGGTGTAGGTTCAAGTGACATATAAAGAACAATTGATCCCTCTTAACAAGGTGATGATCTCAGGCAACTTCACAATTGCAGCAAGTTTCTGCTCAAGACACCCTGTTCCTATTTGAAAACATAAAAGGAGTGGTCTATGCAATTTAAGAAAGAAAAAATATCGTAGGTGTTCAAATGGACATTGGCATAGACAATATCGAGCATTACTTAAAACACCTGCAACAATAATGGAATGCATAAAGAAAAAATAACCAATGCACCTTCAATGAAGAAAAAGAGTCATTGCCAACTGAAAATTGTGTTCCTTCCCTAAAAGGCTCCGTCATCATCGTTGATGGGGTTCTTACTTCAATTTGTTTTGCAGGAGAGGCCCAAGGTGGACGGACCTTCATGTATGATTTGGCCATATCCACAGGAGAACCAACTTCACTTCCTATCTGCATTAATCAACTCAGTATCATCAGCAACTAGTTCGGCAACATCATTCTCACTAAAAATTTCTTCGTAAATCTAGGCACACGATTTTGACTAGTGGAAGCAAAAGAACACATGTTTTAAGTGATGAGATTAAAAAAAAAAAATGGTACAAGACATATAACAATTCGAAAAAATAAACAGATATTGAAACACGTGCTCAAGAAAAAATGATCACACACATTTGCTCAGCAGTATCACATATAAAAAATTACTAACATTTTCAAGCACTATGGAATTGAAATCACAGGTCCCATAAGCCAAGTCTGACACTGGGCTCGATCCCATTTTCTTATCTTCAAGCCACGTTTTTGCTTCCATAACAGTTCTATTGTAGAGATCAACATTTTCTGTGTATGAAAGGTGAACTTTATCAGTGATCTAAAGATTCTGAAATTAGATTACTTGGAAATTTCTTGAAAAGCAATACCATTGCCAACTGTTTCCCCAGCTGACACAGTGAGTAGACTTGTCTCCCCAGCTTCTGTCGTGGAATAATCCACCACTCGAGAGTTGATAATTTTTATCAACCTATTACACTCTTCCCTGATAAAGTCATAACATAAAGCGTTAAGACTGTAGATGAAGGACTGCAGTAAAATATTTTTCCAGTGACACTATGATTTTCCACATTAAATGCACATTGCCACAAGCTGTCATCAATAAGTTTGATCCCAACGTCAATAGAAGGAGATAGAACAGGAAATACAAGAAACATAAGGGTAAAATCTTAAATTAATTGGCAATAATTTAGTTCAACAACTTGACATGTACTTGTAGAATTAGCTCGCAAAAATATGAATAGGGAAGAAGCAGAGTTAGTAGAAAGAAAATAGAAGAAAAAAGAGCAACAATCAGAAATGAAAAGGACACCAAAAATATCACAGACGGAACGTATGCTTGTAATTCCTAGCAATAGACATGCTTTAAAATTTACTTATTTACCTTGAAAACATCTCCTGCATAATTAGTTGTTCAATTATATGTTTGGTATCACTCTTCCTCGCTCTAGAATGAGATCCCTGTCTAGATTGTATCACTTCCAACGATGTCCCCTGGCATCAAGAACAATAAATACCTGTTTAACTGTAATTGATTGGCTAATGTGATCCAAAAACTGGAATTTAACTTTTTATAGCATTTTTTAGTATTACATACTTAATAACACCTTTAAAGGACATATAACAGTGTATAAGGGAACCATATGCCGATCAGGCAAATTCATGTGTTGTTAATGTGTTATAGTGAATGCACTTTACAGAGAAAACCTAAGATGCACAGACGCGGTTATGGAGACACGTGATTTTTTTTCAAAGTAGTACATGGAAAAGTCGATTTAAATTCTTTGAAATTTAAAATTTAAAATTTTTTATCTTTATTATTATACTTTCAAATACAAGACATGGCACATATAATGTCGAACACTTGCCTGAGAAATGTCTCTAAAATATCCCTGGGGCCTTAGAAATTTAAAAAAAAATATATAAAACATAGGACTAGGCATGTGGTTTATCAAACCCATGTCATGGAGTGCCTAACATGATACATATTGCACACGGACACACTGCCCTAGAATGAGTGTCCGTGCGTCATAGGAACAATTCTGAGAATAAAAATTCTGTGCAAAGTGTCTGGTATAAGTTAGTCACAGGTAGATCTCAATTACCTTATTCTAAAACATTACTCACAAATACTGAACAACATTTATCAGCAATGTACAAAGAAGAATGCTAAAGAAAAGCAGTTAACTGTTCTCAAATCCAGCAGCAACCTAAAGGTTAGATTGTACGTGGATATCGTCAGTATAACTTGCATCATCCTTTCTCTACACTTAAATTCTAGCAGGAACTAAAGCCTGCGCTATCATGTTCCAATCTAAACAAAATTAGCTAGGACAAATTCGCAGCAAAATTAAGATCAGCTTTCTTTCATAGCATCATTATGAGGTTTAATTTTAAGGATGTCAACAGATGATGATAATTTATAATTATAGATTTCTACCTGAAATTACAGAGAAAATAAATAAATTATACAAATCAATGTAAAATCAGCATAAAAGTCCACAAATTATTCTATAAATAGAACAGAAATATATTCTCCTGCCTAGTTGGGAATAAGCTAAATAAGATGAATCTAACACTTCCTATTCTTTGGTGACATGATGCATGAAGCAATTCCATACTTATCTGTTATCATACATCGTGTAGGCCACAAAAATGACTAAAAATTACTAGATCATATAAACCAAAACAAACTATTAGGCCAAATTTGGGTCCACAGATGAAGGTATGTAAGTGTTTAAATAAAAGACTCATTCCAAGTCTGCCAACTTAGTTTTCTTTCGTCTTCAAGGATAACTAACCATAGAGAAGGAACATCATATTACTCACCCGTACAAACAAATTCGAGGTTTGCCAATCAAACAATTTTGCATCATCACCATCCAATCATAAAGTTAAAATAACTAGCAGATTACCTTGGTCAATTCATTAATGCCATCAGAAGGGACATTGTAATCATTGTCATTCTCAACGTCATCTTCTGAAAATAAAAAAATAAAGAAGGAATTAAGAAAGAAATAAAATAAAAGACAGATGGAAAAATAATTACCAATTGAATTGAAAAGTGAGGAATGAATAGTGGCGGACAGAATCACTTCATAATATGTGACATTAAATAGATATCAATCAAATTAAACACAAATCAAATACCATTTAGAAGTTATTCTACGCATTATGCCTTGTGTTCAACATAAAGAATAGTGAGTTAAGAGTAATGTTTAAAAGGAAGTGCATCATAGTTAAAATCAATATTATCTAATAAAAGAATCATAATTTACAGGTGTGATGAGATCTACTGACTGGCAATGGTTATGTTATACATTTTCACATGCAGAATAAAATAGTTTTCCTGAACAGAATCATACTCAATACAGCAGAAGCACAGGTGGTACCACCACTTTTGATAATGGAAACTTGGCAAAATTTGTGGGAAGTACAGCAATATCTAAGACTATGTATTTGCTCATCATATGTGATGTGGAGGATTCAAGGAGAAAATTACAGTTCATATTTCTAAAATCGGACTTGAAAATCTCGACCTGAAAGCTCATTAAACTTCAAATGGCTAAACAAAACCACAGAGTATCAACTTGTTCTCACAAGATAGTTCATTTGTCACATATAGATCTATATTTATAAATTATTGTACACTAAAGGCAGGATTCGAGCTTTATCAAATTAAAAATCATTTGCAACCTCAGACATTTCTAGTCAGGGTTCCCTCAATTTGTCGTATTTCTTAGAAATTGCTTAGCAAATGTCTTCAGGGTTCAAACGTTGATATTTTACTTTGAAAAAAGAGCCTCACTCTACACACACACACACATAAGATCAAGATTTTCACCAATGCATCAAGGTGGCATATTTATCCTTTCCCAATTTTGCCAACACAACAATTTTTCTTTCTTTCTTAGTTTACCTTGTTTTCAATAGTTTTACAACCTATCATCTTCAACGCCCAAACTTATCTTATATTTTTGAAGTAAATTTATGCCACTATAATCCTAAACTTTCAAAAGAGTTGGTCTAATAGAAAGATTTCTTCTCCATTGACCTTTTTTTGGACTGTTTTCCCTATGTTACCTGTTTAATCAGCAACTCCTTTAAACTGGGCCAAAAACAAATTTTATTTCAAAGAAACTTTTACTAGAGAAAAAAAATTCATTCATGTATCCATACAAGCTGGGATGGAGTGTGATTTCCAAAGATATAGTAAGAAAATCACAACACTCTTAGTCTTCCATATTGGATTGTAAACAAATTTGAAATGGTCTAGTTGTGTTCCTTCCAAATCATCCAAGAAATGAATGAGCAGACATCCTATAGGAAAAGATTTAACTCACACAAACCATCATTGCTTTTGAACCACCACCAGACGACCACAATTGAAAAAAAAAGGAAGAGAGAGAGAAACGGAGATGAGAAAAAGAAAATCCAATAAGCTCTTCTGCCAAAAAGGGCCAAAATTCATGTTCTCCACTTCTATTTCTTTTTTCTCTTGTTCTACATTAACCAATAATATAGACCAATAATGTTTTTGACAAAAACGAAATTTTTTGCCACACTTCAACTAATCATTGATGTATAAGGTTTATAGTGCAGTATTTATCTTTTCTTACTTCTGGAGGGGATGTTTCTTATGTGCCCCTGTAGTGTACAATGACTTATTTAAGTTAAACTTCTACATGGGAGAATAAAAAACACTTGTTACTTTAATGCAGCAATTTCAAAACAAGACAATTACACGTCATCTTTTACCCTACATTTCTCATGTTATTCTATGTATACAATATTCTTCTTTTTGTGAAAAAGATATTGTTTCTTAATTTTAGAGCATGTTCAACCTATAAAAGCCAGAGCTAAATGTTTCAATACTTCGCGCAACTTATACCAGGATCATAGTCTACTCACTAAACTTCAAAATACTCAATAGATATTGTCTGTTTGCACTTCATCCATCATCCACCAGTTTTTGTTTCCCTCATTGCTGACGTGTCAAACAGAAATCCCATGTGGTAAATTACGGCCATTAAAAAAAATTACTACTCGGTCAAGCCATCCAAGTAAAATGTTTTCATTATTCACCCAACTTATAATATGGTCGCAACTTACTCATCAAACTTCAAAATGCTTTCCAATGATCACTCATCTATGAAAATTGCACTCAATTGGGAAGCATTTTGAGGTTTGACGAGTAAACCGTGACCATAGAATAAGTTGGGTGAATAATGAAACATTTTACTTGGATGGTTTTGTTGAGTTATAATTTTTTAACGCTTGTAACTTACCACGTGGGATTTCCGTTTGACATGCCAACAAATGAGGGAAATGGAATTTGGCAAATGATAGATGAACTGCAGACGAACAAAGTTTAGTTACTGTTGTGAAACACTTTGGATTTTATTGAGTATTCCGCGACCATGATGTAAATGGGTTGATTATTGAAGCATTTAGCTCTAAACACCACAAAAGAAGCAAATTTCTTTCTGGACGTTATCAAGTGCAATACTGCCGAGAAAAGCTGATTCTTTAGAAGAAGAAGCAGGGCCAAAGGTGCGATACAAGATGCTCTATAGTATATTATGATGCTCACACAACCTCGTTCTCGCTCTTCATGGGAATAGACAAATATATCCTCATTATGAAATTTGAATTCAAAATCGTAGCGTAGATCTTGAAAAATACTGAACAAAATAAATTACAAGCACACTACACTAAAGCATATAACAAGTAAATACGCAAAAGAAACTCCCAAAAACCAGGAAAAAGGTGAAAGAGAACGAAAACGTACCAGAATCAGACCCATCATCTTCAGAAGAAGAAGAATTATCAGAATATAGCACGGAAGAAATGATTTTCCCCGCACCGGAAGCAACTGCACGGGCAGAGGGGATAATTAAGCGAGAAAACCAATTAGGGCTTCTAACTAATGGAGGCGGCGGCTGTGGACGGTCGTAGGGTGTGGCAGCGAGCCGCTTCTTCCGGCGGTTGGTTACTATTTTTCCACCGGCGCCGAATTGGGATTCCGACAGGGATGCCATTGGAAATTGGGAGAAATTAAATTTGGAAGAAAGTGATAAATTATTATACTGTTGTATTTCAGGAGAATTTTGAAAGGACCCCCCGTACACATGAAATGGATAGGAATTATATAATAAAGGAATATATTTGGAAATTCATATAAAAAGTAAGTGAAATAACGCATTTTCCGATGTAGGCGTGATTTAATTTACGAATAGCCTTCCACCTAAAAAATTGTAAAATTAAGGATAATTAGGGTCCCGCCTTTGACCTTTTGAATTATGAGTAGATCAATATAGACATTAAAAACACGTATATGGCTTTCAGTTGATTTAGAAGAAAAATATTAAGACATCCGATAGTTCTATCGTCCAATTCTTACATCGCGTACGATTTTATTATTGATGGTTTTTGGATTTGTGTATTAAGATTTATAGATTTACAACTCAATTTTGAAAGTTGTAGGCTAAAACCACACTGCGTGAAAAAATAGAAAGGCGAATTTTATTTTTCCTTCAAATTTATCGAAGATTTTTACATATTGATTAAGCTTGAAAATAACCTCTCTTTTTCCCTGGATTCTAAGCATGTCTGCCAAGCCAGGAATAGTTGAAAGTTTTAAAGACATTTGGATAAATGATTTTTTTCTTACTTTTAAGTCAGCTCAATTTATAAATATTTCATATAGATGAATAGTAATAGATTTGACTGATAATGTGTTTGATTGACATGGAAAATATATCATAAAAAAGAAAATATTTTCCTTGTTTTGAGGAAAACAAAAACCTATTCCCCTTCGAAGGAAATGTTTTCCTTAAAAACAAGAAAAAATAGACATATTTTTAAAAGTTGAAAAATAATTTTCAAGGGAAAAAGTAGCAATCACACACTTCAAAATAAGAATTTGAGTAGAAAATTGACATTTTTTTTATGGAAAATCAATACAATCAAACACACCCTAATTATATAAATAATTATGAATATAGTTGAGATCAATGCTTTACTTTAACTGAACTATAAATCATTATAAATTTGTTTGTCAAACAAAAACTTACTCATAAAGCAAAATATAATTATTTTAAAAATGACTTTTTTTTTTTACTTATAAGTAAATTCTTTAAGCATAGTGAAATATACTTGGAACAATACATAACTACTACAGTATAAGAATCACATTTCACCACTAACAAACGTAAAAAATACTTTCATAAATCCGGTTTTAATTACAATTAATAATGTATATAATATACATCTGGCATATATATATCCATTATATTTTTTCTCTGTCTATATTATAATTTAGACATTGACATACAGCCTCCATTTGTTTCTAAGTTTTCATCCATAAAAATGAAAAATATAACTGTTATCCATCATATCAAGTCATCAATTTTAAATTTCTATCTCTTGTGTGGGGTCCAATAACAGCTCTATTTTTCATATTCTACAATAATGAGAATCAAACGAAGGCACAGTATGTCCCTACCAATCCCACGGACCCCACCCTAACGCACCCCTATAGAAATCTGTATAAATTCTTCTCTCTCTTTACACCCTTATGTAGAAATCTGCATAAATTTTCTCTTTCTCTACACCCCACCCCATGAACCCACCACTCTACTGTAGAAATCTCAAAATTTTCAAATCAATCCCTCTCTACAAAGGCTTTCTCTCTATATACATTTACGAACAAAAATAGCTTTGCAAGCGGTGGTGGTGGAGTTTATATGACAATTGTGTGGTGGTGGTGATGGCGTATTACCAGCGATAAAAGTGCATTGGAGTTGATCTTGGTGTTGTGGTGGTGAAGTGGTAACAACATTTTGGGTACTATGTGGTAGTAGTGGTGGTGAATTGTAGATGATCGATTTGTGACTAACTTTGTTATTTGTAATTAAATTTATTGTTTATGACTATACATGTGTTATTTGTGACTAACTGCGAACAAATATGGCTTTAGTGTGATTGTTTATGATCATTAGTCTAATTTATGATTGTATATAATCAAGTCAGTGACATGTGTTATCTAACTAATCGTGACCAAATTTGTATTCGATATGGCTGTCTGTGACCAGATCAGTCTAATCTTGGCTCATTGTTAATCTGATCGTAGAAAGTCACAATTAAGACAAATCTGATCATAGACAATCACAATAAAGACAGAATTAGTTACAATCGGTCACAATAAACACATACTTAATTACAAATGGTCACCATAAACAAATATGCACATATTAAAGACCAGCACTACAATCCACCATTGTCACCTACATACGGAACACTCACAAGGGGGTGGAGGATGGATAATTTTTTTTCACTTTTTTATTGCACGGGACCCACCCTCATGTGAGAGGGTGCATAAATCCTGTAAGGTTAATCTTGTGTACAAATGGTATTTCTCTTTTCCCAAATAGGCTCTTCAGCAAAACAATTAGATGTCTTGTTAAGCAAGGAACATGCTCAGGTTAGCATATGGTGAAAATAAAGACTAGTACCTAATTTATTTTCTCCAGTGATATTTATTAGTGTATATGAGATTCTTGAAGAATATGCATTTAATCCAAAAAGATAACATAATTTTCCTAAAATTAAGCGTTTCATTTTAATCACTGCTTAATGATTGCTCTTCTTACGTCTCTACATCTCTACAATTTTCTAAAAGCTTGTATTGCGAATGGCACTTCAACCAAGTAAGAGTGTGAAAAAAATATACACAATCCAACTCAAGAATCAGCAAGGGTTGAGTAATCTCTAAACCGAGCAACTTGAACCAATGAAAATACGTTGAATAACGAAAACAAGCAAAGGCTATAAATGTTAAGAAATAATGAACCTTAAAACACATGGGCAAAAAGGTAGTAGATGAAGAATTGCATTTATGAATCGAAAATGGTGAATGTATTTATACACATTTTCACCAAAGTTCATCGATACTTGACGTTTATTGAGATATTAACATGATGCAAAGGAAAAAATCCACAAGGAAAGAAAGACATTAATCTGTACAAGGGTATTCAAATCATCGCCCAACATATAGTCCACACTATGAACTAAGCTAAGATAATTGTGAGGGAGATGCTGAAACCTTGCAGATGGGACACCAATTCTTCAACCGCAACCATTGTTCAATGCATGCCACATGATATCCGTGCTGGCATCCCAACTTACCTATTTCATCCCCAAATAAATAATCCTCCTGCAAAACATCAATTTGTTATGTTGTCTTCAATACAAAAAATGGATGGAAATTAAGGCGTACTGAGCTCGACAACAGGTTGTCCAAGTGTGGTTGATTCCTAAGGAAGCTTGGAGTTGGTAAAAACGAGTTTCTATTCTACTTATTAGCTTATGAAGTGGTCTTGATTAACATACCCCAAGGCCCAAACTGGGTTCAACATTAATTCGTTTATCTAATGAATTAATCTTAAATATATGCTTATACATACCAACATAGTAGATGTGAGCTTGAATGGATCTGCGTCTTCGCTCTAGATCTTGTCCCCGTGATATTATATAGAAAATTGACCACAACACTCCAAAATATTTTGCTCTTACATTATATGCATAAAATTCATTTCCAATCGAGACACCATTAGATACACTATAGAGATATGAAAAAACAATACCAAAATTTAATCAGCTCAATGGAATTCAAGGCTCAATTGGAGTAAACCCTTTTTTTTTTTTTTTGACAATTTGGAGATCCTTTAGGAAAAGAAGCTTTGACATGATCTACAGCTGACTTTGCAAATAAATTAACTTGTCTTAATAAGATCCATGAGTTTATGTTCTATAAGCTAGCTAAACCTCCAGAAAAATGCGAGGAGGACAAACCTAAATGCAACTCAACAGGGCAGGACCATGGTGCAGTTGGATGGGATGCTGGAAACCAAGTTAACTAACGGAAGTTGCTCTCTTTTCAGTAGACAGATAGTGTCATGTTTAAAGAATTTCAAGGTTTTTTTGTCTCTTATTAAGTATGTCATTCTGAAATACTTTATGAGTGATGTAAAAGAATATTTGATACCAATTTGTTTTGGGGAATTGATGATTCTCAAGCGAATTAAAGAAAATAAAATTTAAGATAAAAATTTAAGAGAATAAAATTGTACTATCAAAACTTAACTTCTATTTATGTGAGAATGAAATACTACAAATGAGCAACATTTTTATACTATATTCGATACATAAAAATTAATTGCTAATACATGAATTTAATCAGCCATTAAAATTCGTCGATACATGAATAGAAATAAATTCATCTATAATACATCTAGATTCATGTAGATCAAAATTCATCAAATCAAGACTTATTGAGTCTAAATTAATGTGAATGTTAATTAATTGAGAATTAATAACATAAAATTCACGCATGACAAAGATTTTGTAATATTTATTACATATTGAAAAAAGAAAAAGTAAAGTATTATTAAAATAAGTGAATTGCAGTAAAGTTAAAATCGTCCAAAAAATGATTCTTACTTAATGTGATATTTTATATACTATTATAGATGTATGTAGAACTTTCTACATAATCTTTTCCTTTTTTTCTTTACTATTAATTTGGAGTCAGTGAGTTGGCAGGGGTTGACGCGAGACGGAGCAGAAAATCAAACAAAAGATAATGATCATCGTAAAATTCTGAAGACAAAGTAAAAGGACCTGACAAATACTGCACTTGGAGTCATTGTCATCCCCCAAAGATCCCGTGTCCCGTACTCCAGAAGGGACAGCCTGATAGCAGCTTTTCCTTAGGCATTTTGACAATTCTTCTTCGGAGAGTGCTGTGCTTACGGTACCTATTCTCTCCTCCAAAGCTAATAATTCCTGTTAAAAAGATACCATAAAATATCAAGGGTTATGATATCCTTATCAAAATCCAAATCAGCTTAAGACCCAATTACAATAAATTATAATCCATAATTTAACAGGATTTAGATCAGAATCAATTAAACTTTGCAGAGTGCACAAGGCTAACTAATTGAGTATCAACTCCTCAAAACGAACCTCATAGGACATGTTATCAATGTCCAGTCTCATGTCTCTATGTTGATCATAATAATGGCTGAGCCCACTGAGGAATAAACTAGCCTCCAAGGCAGAAACATGCTGCAGACAGAGATAATAAAAAATTATGAATTCCAATGGGCATAAGCTGCAAGTAAATAAAGATTGACTACCTCACTAATCAGCTCTTCATCTTGTTCAAGTCTTCCAATTGCTAATAATACCTGTCCAGTGAGAAAATACATCACCATCTAGTAGGAAAATCTAATCAAACATGGTGGCATAGTGGCATCATTAATTCCCATTCCCCATACAAGGGAAAAAATTCATGGGAATATTATGTACTAGAGAAGCAATACCTCAGCAATTCTATCGAACGCCATGCGATCCATTAAATTGGTAGTGCCCAATTCTTCAGGCATTACACTGGATAGATTATTGCTATTGCTACTAGAAAGACAATACGAACTGGAACCAATTGAAGAAACATTTGCAGAGACTTGTTGAGAGGAATTATGACCGCCAGCATCAACTGGTAGCTCGGGCCGACGTAATTGAGAAATCCTGAACACTGGTTCTCTTAGTGAGGAACTGTTTCCATTATGTTGATTAGAATGCCTTGGTGTTGTATTCATATCTGTTAACCTCCGAGTACGGACAGATGCAACACCATTGCCATCCTCTCTACGAGCCCAACTTCTGCTTTGTCTCGGATTAGATATGGAGATACCTCTAGGTGACGGGGGGGCACGTCCGTCTATAGACGAGGCAGCAGTTGTTTGCTTCACTCCATGAGATGAACGGCTTTTCTCTCCTGGAATTCCTTTTTTCACTACATCCTTCATAATAAGTTTGGAATCTGAGGTCGAACAACTTTGTGGAACGACATCCGAAATTGAATTACACTTTAGACTTCTCAAACCATACCTGCTCCAACTACCACAGTTCCTTGCTCTAAGGTCTGAGCTTTCAGAAACAGGTGGAACGGAATATAGCTGATTGTTTTCGCTGCATGACCCAGAATTAAGATTAGATATTTTTCTTGGTCTAGTAGTTGATGTTACTCTAGATCTCACTGAATCTACTGCACCCTTTCGAGTCTTGGTATCTCTAGAGTCCGAGTGATGTGCTCTTTGAATTCTATTTTCTAATGGATCAATATCTAGTTGAGAAGAGAACTTTCTCTTAGAGTCGGGACCTGATTTTTTCCCATTGGTCACAACAGGAAATGACCTAGAGGGATTTCCTATTATTTTCTTGTGCGTTGAAGAATGAACTAAAGGCCTTGAACATTTAGCTTTAACAGAGCTTCCTCTTTTGGTATTCTGAGTATACTTAATTCTGCCACTGCATCCCAGTCGACTGCAGAATTGAGCGCTCTGATCCGTATTCTTAGAAATTTCTTCTAAAGCAATGCCAGATCCCTTTTTGGGGACAACAACCCCACGAGCAGCTCTTTTACCAGAATATCCGTCCATGAAATGTTGTATCGATCCTTTATTCCTGGTAATTAGATATTTTAATCACCAAACCCCCAATTAGTTTATATTTCTTAAGCAGAAAAACACAATCTATCTACAAGATGGATTTTCTTCCTTTATTTATTGAAACAACAAAAAGAACTGCACAAATGAAGTAGCTGAACAACCTACGGTTAACGAAATATGCATGACATGCATAAAACGTTGAGAAGTATATTTCATAGATATCAGCAATAACATAAATTGAACCAAAACCAATAATAGACTTCAAACAAGCAAGTGAATTGAGACGGAGGATATTGAGAAATTTTTGATGCAAAACAACTTATTAATTTGAGAGGATTTTCAGAGGACAAATGCAGTATGAAGTTATTATCGTCACTTCTTTTTATAAAATAAACAAATATCAGAAGCTATCATCATATGAGAGCATCTAATGCCATCAACCTAACAAATAGATGCAATAAAGCTCAAACCTGGAATGGAAAGTGAATCCCTAAGATATATGAAATGAATGCTATTCATTATTGCTTAAAAATCTTATGCATGGGAGAGACTGATGGTCTCAAAACTGATTACATGTAACCGATGCAAGTAAAATTCACTAGTAACATGGACAAACTATAAGCAAATACGGAAGGGATATAAGGTGTAGAAGCACCACTAACAAGGAAGGTTCAAAGATACTGGAAGCCATGTCAAAAATCCACCTTCTCTCTCTAAGACCACAATATATTTGGTAAATGATAGTGTCAATTACCTCTATCCTTCAAATTAAACTACAATATGACCAATAGTTCATAGATATAACCTAAATGAATGATCATGTCAGCACATAGCCACAAATAACCACGCCAGAAATATGAAGAATAAAAAAAGAAAAATGAAGAAGAAACTTATATGATCAAACTTCAAATAGGGGTGGGTTTTTTTTTTTCTTTAATTAAGCAGATAATTTCACTTTATTCGATTGCTTAACACTTTCTATTCCTAAAGAACAGATTTAGCAATCAAGCCACCGCCTACTTCAAGCAAAGATTACACTTCACTCTCTTCAACAAGAATAAATCACTCATGTATTGTATTAAACTAAAGGAAAATTCATATACAACATGAAAATCATAAAACATTTAAAATATAGTTTTTGGTGAAAAAATTATCAGGGGTCAACAAATAAGACAAAAACAATGAATTGCAAAACAAAAATAGAAGCCCATATATAGAATCGAAGAATATTGAATTAAATATTGAGAAATTAAAGAAGTTAAGACCAGTGTTCATATATCAATCAAAATTTAAGAAGGCTACAACAAAAAGAACAAAACAGAAAACCCAACTTTTTATCTGAAAAAAAGGTCGAAAAGATAGACCAACTTTTTGTTAATTTCATTTACCTAACGAAAAGAAAAGAAAACTGAAGAAAGCTCCAATTAGTGCCTGCTTGGATTGGATAAGAGGTTTAGCTTTAGTGAGAAGAAGAGAGACGTGTTGTAACAAAGTTGTATATAATGTAAAGAGATCCGAGGCTGATGGAACAACAGAGTTTTAGGCAGAAAAGAAGAATACATCAAACCATAGAATGATAGAGAAATCCGCAACAAACTGCTGCTGAATTGCCGTCTTGCCGATGTGCGGTTCGTGGGATTTTCTTGGTTTGTACGGTCAACTATCGACGGCTTTTGGGTGGCCCAAATGTCATTGTTACGGACCCATCATAGCACCAGTTTCACACTTCGCATTAGCTGCCATTCGTGCAGTGACAACTTTAATTGTTAAGCGCAATTTATAGGAAAGAGAGATGATAATTTTTATACCTTGATAATATTAAATAGAATTAAAGGTGAAAAAGAAGCTGCTGTTTTGGATTCCATCGTAATCAACTTTATCTCGTTTAAATTTGTGTTATGTACACTCCATTAGACCTTGTCCAATACCGTCCAAGAAAAGAAAATCATTTTCGCCGGATTATAAAAGGTCCATTGGGAACACCAAGTTAACGGGATATTAGAACGAAAAGTCTTAACAACTATAAAATGTGATTAAAATACTAGAAACGGTAATTATCCAAATTAGCGCAAACCCTCTAACTTTGTAAGTGTTATAAAATTATAAGACTGTAATTTGATTTACAATTTAGACACGACAAGAATGACAAGTTCTATTGTTGAACTAGTAATGTATTGTGCAAATTTAATTGAATTACTTGACTGTAGCTTAATTAAAATCACTTAAGATTGCTAAAAATGACTATGCTCCAATCAATTTAGATCAAAATAGTTTATTTACATGAACATGTCCCCCTTAGAAGGCCAATTGTACAAAATCCTCTTGTAGAGAATGCTAAAAGTGGGAATATATATTGCAAAGAATACAATTATTTTGCTTACATCTTTTTGGATGGAACCAAGTGCCAAACCCCACCACTAACCTCATAAGGAAAAAGGTGGCAGCCTCCTAACACATTCATTCCTAAGCTTTTTTTTTTCTTTCATTATCGTTATCATTTGTTTTTTGGTATACCAAAGAAAAAAAAATTAATTGGATTGGAGTAGGTAATCTGAATTAATTATGTGTATAATAATGGACTAGTTGAATTGTTAGCTCAAATAATATTAACATTATTATTTCCTGTGTGAAGTCATGGGACCCGTGACTAGTACGTTTTTTTTAAGGCTGATTAGTCATTACATACATTAGTTTTGCTACACTTACATTCTGATTTACATTTTACAATATGACACATAATTCTTTTATCGATTTGTTCAACACTTAAAACAATCAATGATATCGATTTTGACACATATTGGAATGTCATCAAAGATGTACACCAAAGAATGTACATTTAGATTAATTCTTCATAAAATCACGTCTTGGATGACCCAAGGTTAAAGTACTTTAATCTAATAAAATGATTTTTTTTAATTATTTAGGGAGTGTTTAATGGATATTATTGAGAAAATAATGTAATTTAAATAATGATATGATGAAAAATATGTAGTTAAAAAATAAGAAAAAATTATTGATGTGATGAAAAATATTATTTTATTAAATAATATGTTGTTGAAAATAAATTTTGAAAGAATATGTGTCAAACATAGACTTAATAGTTTTACTCACATTTGAGCAAGTCCAAATTCACGCGTGACACACGGACTTGATAACATTGGATGGACCAAGACTAATCTTTTTAAATTAATCCATTTTCCGGCCCTCCTTATTTGACCAAACTCATTCCTTGAGATCTCACTCTATGCCTAACTACGTGAATGCCTCTTACAGAGAAATGAAGAATAAAAAATAAGCTTAGTTATAACTGTACTCATGTAATAAAATAAGTATGTAAGACCAATGGATCTAATAAAGATGAAAGTGGGGCAAGATGATCCCACGAGGTTGTATGATTGACCTCTGTTATGTGTTTTCTATAACGTAAATTATCTCGCAAGTGTACGGTATTAAATTTGTAATATATGAAGAGAATTAGAGTATTGAATCCACGGGGATTGATATTTAATTTCTACTAAATACTGTAGTTATTTAGCATTTACTTTATTTAGAAAATCAAGTTAAAATCAATGTTTTTATACTAATTTAACGTGGATGTGGTGGCAGTTCAAATAAAATAAGGTAAAGTTCGAGATTTATCCACGTGAAAAAGTCTAGGGAATGATTCCACCTCACTATCGACAATATTTCTCAAAAATATAACTACTCCTATCTATTTTTCCTAGCAAAAATCCTAAATTAATGATATTCCCTCTCTCGAGTACCAAATATGATTTATCTCTATATTTCAATTCCAATAACTCTATTTCGAATTAAATTTATAAAGTATCAAATTCATGGTTCTTAAGTGGACCATGCTTCAGAGATTCCACACTTTCTTTCGAAACCTACAAAATCTAAATTGTATTATTCTTAAATCACGCCTAAATTCCTCTCTCTCGAGTATCGAAATTTATGACATCGAATCATCCAATTATTGATCAGGTAGTTGAAAGTAATACGCAATAATCAATGCAAATAAACTCATGGAAAAACCGAAAGAAATACTAATATTAAAATTCAAATTTATCTCAGGTTATGACTACATCAAACCCTAGATTAAAAGTTTAGAACATGATTAATAAAATACACATAATCAAATTCAATATACAAAACATAGAAAACAAAAGAAATAAAACTCAGTTGCCGCTGGAATTTTTCTTCTCTTTATTGCCTCATTTTTCTCTAGATCAATCTCTTGTTTCCTTACCGATTGCAGTACTCAATACCTTTAAAAGTGGTCTTTAAAGTTGTATTTATAGTCTTCTCCCATCCTCTATTACTTGGGAGCTGATTGAGCCTTAAAAGAATCAAGAAAATTTAAGAAAAATCCTTCTCGCGCGGCGATGCCTTAATGTGAGATGGCGTCATTTATAGTCACTACAATAATTCACTATTGTGAAAAGATGTTTAAAACTGAAAACCGTACACTCTATTTTCTCTAACATCTCTTTCCTTTTATAATGGTAATATAAAATCTCAATGACGACTCACTATTCATAAAAAAAAAAAAAATTAGAGCAAAATCATAATTAGTAAGTACTCACATTCTTAAACTATTTTAAATGAAATTTTGATCCGAAGACAGTACTGACTCCACATAACAACAATAATTATGCTAAACAATTTAATATTAAAAAACTATTGCCTAGCTCGACAATTGCTCAACTTGGTGTTTAAATCCAAATCAAAAGTCAAACATAAAGTGTTACTTTCATTTTTGTTCGGTAAGCTTTTAATGACATCTCAAATAGGTCACTTAATTTTAATTTCCCACAATCAGATTACTGAATTTTGATTAACTTTTTAATGCTAATCACTCCATTGAACATTACAAGAATTAGCGTCACAATTCCCAGTTAGCCCCCCTTTTTGTAATATCACATCTACGTGTCTACAAAATCTTAAAATTGAGGATGAATAGAATTCTGAATATGCTTCGTCGGATAAATTTTAATTGATTTTTAAACATGATAAATTTTAAATTTTATTTACATGACATTATTAGACAACTAATTCACTTGGCAATGTAAAATATCTCACGTTGTTATCAGTTTCTAAGTTAACATCCCAATTCTTCATTAGTCCCTGTTTGTTGGTAATTATACTACCTCATATCATGTCTGCAAAATCTTAAATCGAGAATAAATAGAATTCTAAGAATGCTTAGTCAAATAAATTTCAATCGATTTTTAAAATCGTCACTTCGCAATATAAGATATGTCACATTGTTGTCGATTTTTAACCTTCGCATAGAAATGTGACATAAAATTTATGAATAGAGCTAACAAGGTGAATAACATTGAAAGCAAAATTAAAACAAATTAAAATTTGGTGACATAATTGAGATGTCAGTTAAAGTTCAGTGACCAAAAATGAAACATAGATGGAAAATGGAATTGAGAGTCAAAGAAACATAGAATTTCAATCCTATGTACAAGCATGGTACAACAAGAAGGTTGTCAGCCCTTCGAAGGCTGAATAGCCGAGGCATGGGCACAACGTCCTCCCATGCTATGCAGGGACGGGATCGGACATTTTGATTTTGGAGGCCTAAATAAAATGCAAAAAAAACTTCAAAACAACATAACAATGATAGAATTGTTTTTGATACCTTGTTACGAGCGTTCCCTAAGAGTGGAACTTGGATCGGACGAGAACTGAAAATTAGAGCAACTAAAATCGGAGAATGGGGGGTGCATAGCATGGTATTAGAATAGAAGCTTCACCAAAGAGACAACCTTGTAGACAACATGTTGTTATCAAGTATATGTTGCAAGCTGAAGGAGGAGAACCAAGAAGTCCAGTAGAGGATGAAACGATATGAACAAAAGGACGAATGGTCTAAAGTCATGTAGAAGCTCAAATCCTTGTATCAGAACCATGATTGATTTGACGAACTTGCATAACAGTAAGAGGAGAATCTGGTTCACAAATTGGCCAAGAGTTGTAATTGATTGGAACAAGGTACAATGCAATGGTACAAGAAATTCGATTCTTTGGTGATCCAGTGCATCCTTTGTCGCGAAGGATTTGGGACCAACAAAACAGATTATGAACATGAAGATTTCTAGGGACGAGAAGCATGGAGCTCAATTATCTAAAAATTACTACATTATGAAACTAGGACAGGCCATTTGTTAGTACTTGTTGGCCATTTCAAGCTTAACTCTCAACATGTCCTACACGTGAGATAAAGGAAAAAGACATGAATGCATGAAGTCATATATTACTTTCACACACAAATACACACACACACACACACGATGTTTATATCTAGATGTGTGTGCACGTATGTATTTATATGTACACGTATGTATGCTATTAAGTATTAACACGTTCCTTGTACTAGCATCAGTCTCCATATCAATGCTATTTATATCAGAGAAACAAGCAAAAAAGACAATAGGGTAAATGAAAGCAGGTCTAAACTCATCTCAAATTTTTGTTTTGCATTTGAACCTGGAAACTGCTGGTCTGTTATCTTCAATGTATTTGTTGGCAAGCTTACATAATCCATCATACGTAAATATTCCTGCAGCCCTTACACTTGAGCCGTAAGATATACTGGGAAAATCACCATATTTGACAACAATTACCATTTTGCACTTCTTTTCTAACATAAAGTTAATGACACAACCGACGGATGTTGAAGCTGTAACACAAGGCGGTGGACTTCTCATAAGCATTGAAAGTGGGGCGTCTAGCTGCAAAAGCATCATTAGCAAATTGTTATGGCTTCCGTACAATGAAAAATGAGAAGAAGAAAAAAATTTGGAAGGAAAATAATAGTAGAACGAAAAGAAAACGTAGCATCAACTCTGTGGCTAAACTCAAAAAACTATTAGTAGCAACATTGCTATGGGAATGTGCAACGTGGAAAAGAAAAGAAACGAAAGCAACAAGATATTTCCACTCCACATTATGACTCAGCCGAACAAGATATGTGGCTGAACTCAAAACTAGCAATAAAATTTTGAGGTACTAGTCTTTCGAAGAAATAACCCAAGTTCACAGTTTTTTTCATGAATGCGAACCCACCACCCTTTACTTCCTGGACAAAAGAAGCAGCTAATAAGCACTTTTGGACATTATCTCAATTTTCTTGGTCTTAACTAGGTCAGAATTTCGGAATTCAAGAGGTCCTCCACCATTATCTCAACTACTTTTGATATGATATCATTCTCCACAATGCCCCAAAGCTTGTAGATTAAGAATTAAAGTAAATTAAACATGTTTATTATCTGCAATCTAGATATACTCCAATATTTTAAACTCTGTGGTATCAACAGTCCAAAACTGCAACTTCACGACTTGGGAACTTTGCTGTGATGCCTTAATGGAACCACATATAAACCTCGGTTGCACCATACTGTCAGTTGAATTTGTCGACAAGGGTTCATTCAACACGTCCACCAAAAAGACTCCTTTTGAGGCTGCCATGGATAGCTTACCATCATCAGCCCAAGTCACTGAATGGTCCCAAGTACAATTTGAAAGAGAATCAGCTACATACAGTCATTGCTAAAGATGAGCTGGTTTCCTAGCTAAGCTAAACTTATGTGTTGATTTGCATGTCCTGATGTAGCTTCCTCTTTATTTACTTCTCTTTCATTTAGTCATTGTTCTGAGCTTTCTTAGCCTTATAATCCAAGAAGCAGACACCCAATCTTATCTACTATTGTTATCTCTTCACCCCTTTCTAATTACTGCTTTTTACTTGGTCATTACTAGATTCCATGCATAGATGCTCCTGCAACTTCAACTAAGAAACAAGAATTATATGCTCCTTCTCTAACTAGGTTGAATTCATTCTGCATTCTCCAGGTATAGAATTAAGATTTCTCAGAACTAATATGATTCCATTTTTTTGGTTTTCCTTGACTATTCATTAATAAAATAAGCAGTGTTCCTCTTCTAGTTATCCATTTCAAAAATATGATGTCTCTTCTTTACACAAACTGAAATTTCGATTGAATTTCTTGTATTATTGATCAAACTCAAAGGTTATTAATACAAAATTCAATTCTAATCATATCTATGAAAGGAAAAGGAAAAGGAAAAAGGAAAGAATATAAATTCCTATTACTAAAAGAAAAAATATTAATTCCTAACAAGACTAGGATGTTAGTNAAAGGAAAAGGAAAAGGAAAAAGGAAAGAATATAAATTCCTATTACTAAAAGAAAAAATATTAATTCCTAACAAGACTAGGATGTTAGTCAGAAAGAAATATTTCCATAATCTCCTATTCTAACATTTCTATTCCAACTCTCCCCTGAAGTTGGTGCATTGATATAACACATGCCAAACTTGAATGGTGATGTATAGAATGGCCCACAACTTGGAAAACCGTTGCTCAACTCCGATTGCAACTCCAAGTAGTAAAAACCTACCCTCTCTACCTGTTAAGGGTTACTTGAGATATATGCAAAGCAGAAGACCAGCAGCAAAAGACTGAAGCCCACAAATAGACAGCACACACAAGAGGGTGTAAAATCTTCAAACACAGCAAAGACCCTTCACACACATCCACAAACAGCTGATAAGTAGAACGCCAAAAACCTGTCTCTGACAATGCTTGCGCACTCAGCACAAGCGTTGCATGCACAACAAAAAGGGTCACCTGAGCTTGGATTTGATAGAGTCAGCACCCATGCGAAGGTGTGTTACTTTGATACTATGTTGAACTATTAGATCTAAAATCGTAAGCTGTTAGATAGGGCCAATTATATACCATTACATATTATCTTCATCATACCCCCTAACATGTAGATGTGATTTATTTTTTCCCATTGAAATCTAACATTTGCACATTTCATTTTTAATTAGATGGAGGTGGGTATTGAACCCAGGACCTTTTACATCTTTGACATTATGCTTGAAATTTAGATTAAATTTCTTGTATTATTCATCAAACTAAGATTATTTATACAAGATTCAATTCTTATCCAATCTATGGAAGGAAAAGGAAAATAGAAAGAATATAAAATCTTATTACTAGAAGGAAATATATTAATTCCTAGCTAGACTAGAATATAAGCTAGAAGGAAAATTTTCCATAATCTACTATTCTAATTTTTCTATTTTCAACTAACAAGATGATCTTTAAATCCCAGTGACCAAATCCATAGAGGAAGCTTATAATGTCAAGGATTTATGCTCAAGTCTATGAGATCTCCACTTTTTGGAAAAACTTAAAGAGACTACTACTAAGACAGGACATGAATGAAGTAAGAGAATGTAAGAATTATCAAGGTCCAACTCCACAGTCTAGTATAATGGGGGAAGTCAAAGACTCAACAATAGAGAAGATAAGACAAAATAAGGAAATGCAGAAATCAGAAATTAATCTCCTCACCCCTTTTGGATCTTAATTGGTCTAAGGTACTATTCTTGAATGAGCAATCTACAAGTATAAGCTCTAAAAGTTTAAGCAGTAAGAAATGAACATAACTAATGTGTTAGCCTATCTCTCTGTAGCACGGACATTTCAATTAGGATAGTGTGTCCGTATCCCACACGTGTCAGACACGAGTCGACTTCGACACTTCTCGGACACTTCTACCGTAATCATTTTTCTTTTTTTATAGTAACGTGTCAGACACGAGTTGATACCGACACTTCTTAGACACTCTACTGGAATCATTTTTCTTTTTATATTAGAAATATTATATATTGTTAATTCAAATTTATTAGCAAGTAACAAATAGGTACTCATGTTTAAAATATTTCAACAAAAAAAATTAATAACAAGTATAAACTAAATTATACTATATAAATGAACAATTTTTAAAAATTTAATCAATGTGTCGATGACGTGTCATGTCTGTACTTTTTTTAAAAATTGCGTATCGTGTCGGACACACGTGTCCGTGTCGGTGCATCATAGGTCTATCTTCTCACCACGGTCCCAGAAGTGCAGGACATATTTAATTTTTGCTTCAAAGGCCCGGCTCATGGAATTGAAATAAATGGGTGACAACTAGACTTGAACTCATATCTTTAGGTACCTTGACACAATATTACTGCATTATCTAATAACTTAAAAAGTGTTAAAGACGAGATGAATCTATCTATTTATATTTATATCTTCAAAACTTCCCTTAAAAGGTAAGTCATTCATCTTCTTCAAATACCCGACACTGAAATTTTTATAAATGGGAGGCGCTAAATCTAAACCCACAATCTTTGCCTAATACAATGCCACACTGAATGATCATTTTGTCTAAATGCTCAAGCTATTAAGAATGGAATGAACTTATATATAGATACAAATTAGAGTAAAAATTAATTTTGATGAGGAAATATTAAAACTTTTATAGCCTATTCTAGGATTTACAACAAAGGAAAAATATCCTGTCAGCCACTCTACAAATACAATGAAATAGGAACTATTTTACGAAAGGAAAGAACAATCAGCAGGTCCTAATTTCATACTCTAGGCTATTGTACATGTTTTTCGTAGGCTCTGCTAGTTGACCTTTTGCTGGCATATAATTCCAGCTTTTCTACATTTATATTCATATATTTTTCAACAATATTAACAGCATAATATCATAATAATCAGTCAGACTTTAAAACACACCACTGTCATCTGCAACTCTATGTAATATTGGCTGAATTAAATCACTATACCACATTAAATTTCAATCAAAAGTTCATAATTCTGCAATAATGACAGTTGGAAAAAAGAAATTAGAAATTTGTTTTGGAGTAAAAAAAAAAAAAAAACGTAATTATAGAGTGCTTGTTTGGATTTGTTTATAAGTTGCTAAAATAATAATGTGATAGAAATGAATGGTGAATAAGTGGGTAGTAGTTGTCAGTCCTACAAAATGTGTGGTTTCAAGTTTCCCTTTGGCCCTTAAATTATAATGTGATTATAATCAAATCCAAACAAGCACAAAATATGTTGGATAATAATAACTGCAGCACATGGTCATCGCCTGCTATTATCATGTCGAAAATTGATTCGTAAAGGCTTATAGTTTATGGGCTTCCACAGGTTGCAGGGAAAGAGTAGAATCAACAACATCATATCGTAAGCTCACATAGTATAAAGATTTGGGGAGAAAAAATGTTGTGTCCATATCCACAACCAAAAAAAAGTTAGTTGTTAGCAACAGAGCATAGAATAAAGTACCTTATCACAGTCTTCTCGATGCAGTATTCCCACACAGCCACCCCAGTCATCTATAATAGGCACAACTGGATCATTAAAGAAACGCGTTACCACTTGCTTCAGTTGCAAGGTAGCTTGCAGTGGCCGAGCTTCATCAAATGGTGTCATGATGTGCTCAATTGCATCACTAGCAGATACCTATAATAGATTATATACAGAAAAGAATATGAATTGGACTTGAGAAAACGAATTGACATGTGAAATTTAAAAAATATCTCTTACAATTCTGGATGTTAAACTATGTGGAAACATTATATTATACTTATGACTTGCATGCTTGAAAGATACAAAAAAATCAAATACCTGAAAAAGTAGGCGAGGGCTCAATAATGATGAGTTCAAACCCAGCAACGCCTCAAGGCGTACCGCAACCTGCAATGAATGCATGGATTATATTCAAGGAACATACTCAATGAAAGAAAGAACCAATCTTACATCAACAGAGCCATACATTAGGAGTCTAAGAGTAAAGCAATAAAGGAAAGTAGTAGAATGAGTAGAAGAAGAATAAAAGATACATTAATTCCTAAAAGAAGGGTCCAATAATTCTCACAACGCTCTGTAATAAAGAGTGCTTTGTGACTAAATCATTACAGAACCACATATTTATTAACAAGGAAGAACTCCGAGAAATAAGTTGGAGCAGCATTTTAACAGGTTCACACATTTCCCTGGTTACTTTAGTGCCATATATTATACATAGATATCCATTTAATTACATGAATGCGACAGCTTATTCAGAAAAATTATATATATAACAAAGCATGACAAAGAAGTTAAAGGGAAGCTATTGCCATTGGTGTCACAAGGTATTAGGTGGAAAATGTGGAACTGTAACAGAAAGGTCAAGAATCAGAGACATATTCATTAATTAAGGAAAAATTAGTGATTGCAATATACTCAACTAAATTACACAGCAATTTATTAAACAGAACTTTCAATTTATCACTATAAGTTTGCATTCCTGAATATATGAAACCAGCACATACCATGCCTCCTCGACTAGTCCATGATATGTCCTTCCATTTGCCAACAATTTTCTTGAGATTCTGTAAAGCCAAGTCAACCTGCCAAACAAGCAGATACTTAGTTAAAATCTACTAAGCTTTCTGAATCACAACTTACTTTAAGTAGCATTACAGATTACCAGTCTAGGATTTTCTTGATATTTAAGAAGTCAATCTCGAGCAAATCAAGGAAAAGGTCCAATGACCAGTTTCTAACTTAGTTCTTAATTATATTTTTAATTTTAGGGTAATAAATTTTTACTCATGCATTACAAAATGGCAAATTGCTTGAAAACTTCAAAAGGCCATGCTAATCACAAGTTGCAAATAAACACCAGAACAATATTCATCTTTCATTCATATTATGAACTTTCTAGTTCAGAGCATTTTCATATGCTTTCTCTGGGCTCAAAGATCTAGACAATGAGTAGACTAGTTATTAAATGGATTATGCTATATATAGAAAATTTACAGGAATTGATGGTCTCATTAGGTATCTCCCTCTAACAAGCCATTTTTGAAAGAATCATCAGGGATAAACATCGATTTATCTACCATATCAGCTCCAATTAGTTGGCCTTTCCTTTTCTCCCAGTTAGCCATCATCTGTCAATTAGTTAGCTAAAGTCTAAAGGTAATTCTGATGCTTCTGGTTGATGAGGCATCATAGGAAATGCTACAGGCTAATCTTTGTTAGAATTTGCTCCATTCCTTTGACAATTTGATCCAAGGTCACGCTGAAGCTCACATGATATTTCTTGGTATTCAATTTCGTACTTTGAATTGCATCTACAGTTTCATATGAAATTGGACTAAAAAAAGTCTAAAATTGATCTACTGCAACAAAGTAAAATCCTCATAAAGTTTCCACTTCGTAAAAATAGTAATATCACTTATTTGCCAATATTATTTTCAAGTTCATCCACATTTTGATCCATGGTTTATGGAAAGTTTATCGAAAACTGTAATTATTTTTTTGCGAATTCAAGTTCTGAATAATCTGGGCACTTAATATCGCTATTATTTCTTCACTTTCACAAGTATATCTTTCGTGAGAATAACATTATTACTCTTCCATAGGGTTCACAATCAATTAATGCTTTGAAATTCCCAAAATCCTCCCATATATTCACAAGCCGGCCTTCAATTTCACTTTCACTGCCTGGATTTTTCTCACCTATCTATTCACAGTTCATAATGATCCTGTCTAAGAGTAAATGTATCTAAGGTTACGAAGAAAACTGAAATGGACTGTAGTATCAATAGTTTGATACATGGAATTTACTCCTATTCTAAAGCAACCAACTGTGACTTGGCGGATAATCGAAACTTTCAAAGGATGAAGGATAAAGATTAAATTCAATATTCTATCAAAATGATTAACAATGACCCAAATCTCAATCATATTTCTTTTATATGAAAAAATAGAACAACAAAAAGATTCATCGTCTATGAAGTTTTGACCAATATACATTAGGGGGTTCGAGTTGCTGAATTGGGATCTGTATATTCACTTAAATAACCTAATAAAACTAAAAGGATGTTCTAGATGGCAACTCTATCAATTATTATCTTTGAATCTTTTCTTGATTAACTTTAGAAGATAAATCTTTCCAGATTATTTGAAAACCTTAGTGTGATAAATTTGTCCAATCATGAAATTAACTTTCAAGCTAATGAGGGACATGACAAAGGCATCTGGTATTTTCTATTATTATATTGTAGTCCCGTTAGAATTAGAACACAAGTAACCAAAACACTGATTGTACACAAGCAGCCTCCCTTCATACATCATGCAATTCTTGCACTCCTCTACCAAAAGAATATAACTCTTGTTTACAAATCCGTGAAAGGTAATAGTTGTAAGATACAGGTAAATCCTCTTTGATGTCTTCAATTTGTTCAAAGTTTATTGTATTCTGTCCACATAAATCCTAGTGATAGGCCACTTTACTTCATCTAATTTCTTGAGTGAGGAAATCTTCTCCCGATGCCTGGTATATACAATTTCTGAAGTATTCTTTGAGTCATTATGAATTCAGAAAAAAAGATTTTGTTTTCAAAAAAATTCTAGAAGAATATTGTACAGAGATATAAACCAGTGCTTGGCACCATTCTCAAGTCAATTTGATACCTGGCCTTCATTTAGAGCTGCTTCCATCAAAAGGTGATCAGACTCCACTTGCATTGTGGAGGAAATTGTTCCCACTGTGTCTAACCACATACGTTCACGGAGGCTTTTAACCATTTCGTAGTCACCCCTAGCTGCAAATGCACGCATCAAGGACAGATAGAGGTGAGGCTTTGGCCTCAAGCCACGGTTTCCTGCAGCTTGTTTTATAATCTCTCCAAAAACACACAAAGCACCTAGGCACATTGCAGAGACAGAACAGATTAGTGAATTAGACTGTATTACAGATGCCAGGATCAAACTGAAATGAAAATTCAGACAAGCATATACATCAGCACAACGTTTTCACAAGATATAAACTGGAAGCCTGTTCTTCCCTGAGTTCCATAAATAATTTAATATTTGGTGAGGAATACTTTTAGCGAGCCGAATTAAGGTTCAGTTTCCTGAGACATGTCAGAATTTTACATGTTTAATGATAGATATTTTCTGTAGTAATTTAACCAGAAATGTGAAGAAAGCCTCCACTCCAGCCTCACCCACCCACCACACAAAAAAAGAAAACCATATAGAACCTATTGACTTGACAAAATATATGTTAAAATCCAAAATATGACATAACATGCCTTAGCATTTGGATTGATGGAATCAGTATGTTTACAAGTTTGTAATACTATCCTAATAAGTTAAGCTTTGGAATATCATAAATAAGCTGACCACTAATAACAAACGACACAGAAAATGGAACATTATCGACCTTGCTTGATCAATCAACTGTTATACCCCCTGCTCCCAGCCACAACCCACCCAATCACCCCCCAAAGAGACACAAAGTAAATGGAACTGGTCTCCTTATGACAATCACAGTTACATACATATTAGGCTGAAATGTAACTAACTATTTGAACTAGTTTCCAGACTGCAAGTACTAAGATAACTTTCCAGCATAAAGGAGTTTTGTAATTGGAACCAATCAAGGGGATCATAACCTCTTTCTTGAACAATCACCAACTGGTATCTCGTTGAAATAGAGAAGCTCAACACTAGGTTAGCCAAAGAATATGAGATAAAATACTGGGGAAACTAAGTGTTTTTTCGGTAATTGAAGTAGCTCAATCAAGAAGAGAAATTTTCAAATCCAGGCAAAGTATATACTTGATCTTCATAAACATGATTTCTTGGTGCAATAAGGAATACCTCAGTGCAGAGAACAATAATATTTTATACAAAATTCTTCAGGTCCAACAACGCAATAACTTTATCTGGATTTTCCATGTCAGACACACACATTTTTGACAATACTTTGTTAATAAATTTACAGCGTTTAATGGACAATAAGCCAGAAATCCCATTTGTTTGGATACGAAGGCAGATTTGTCTAATGACTAATCATCATAGAACTTCTACTAAATTCTAGAAAAATCATACCTTCAATTGACCCACAATTTAGAAATGCATCAACAATCACAGTGTATGCAACACGGTCGATATAAAAGTTAGGGCGTGTTTTCATTTCTATCAAGATCTTCTTTATTGAAGGGAGATTATTGATACGCCCAAAACCCTACAATCATGATAACTTTGCATTAAGATTAACAGTATCTGGCAATTATCAGGAGAAAAATAGCATAATGAATGACTAGTTACGGAAACTTCTGTAAACGTTAGAGGGTGAGGGAGACGTAAACCTAAAAATCCAGCAACATGCATTGAAATTAAACATACATTACTTTCTTTACATTTGTTGCATTTTTGGAGGTCAGGTTTACGCTCCCCTCCATATATCTTATCGTTGGGACATCCTAACCCCCATCATCCTTCTTTAGTAGAGCCTAAAAACCCAATGAGGATGAGTTGATGATTTGCTTAAGAAAATGTTAAATATAAATTAGCCAAACAAAACTTTGATGCATATCTAATTATGTAATGGTAACTTTGGTTATAGGGTAAAGAACACATTTTTTCCTACTTTTTGATAAAGAAAGTGCAGATTTTCTGCTTAGGTTCAAACAGTAAATTGACATATCGGACTGACCTGCAGCAATGTAGTGTAGGTAACAAGATCAGGAAAAATATCTTCATCATCAACTTTCTGTGCTTTATCCTGCAATAACACATAAACATTCAATTCATATCATATTATTCATTATTTAAGTTCTTAATAGCCATTCAGATAGTTTATAAGACCTTCATTTGCTCAAAAAATAGCATTGCAGCGTCCAAATTTTCCATCTTGACACATGCAAAGATTAATGTATTGTAAGTGAGCCTATCGGGATTCAATCCTTGTTGCAGTATTTCATCATGTGTTCTTAATGCTTCCTGAGGACAACCAGCACTTATATATCCCTGATAAGTGAAAAACATCATAAGATATATGATATAATTTATTTGCTGCTTTGATTTTCAGGAAAACAAACTATTGTACATAACCCACATAATATTCAAATGATGATAAATTATAACATCATCAATCATATTCCAAATAAACATCTGTTCAGAAAATCACCTTCATCAATAAGTTGTACGTCAAGATTGATGGACTTCCACCTTCATGAAACACGTAACTGTATCTTGCTAGAAGACCATTGGCACGGCGCAGATCCCCTGCACTAGATCATTCCTCACAAGAGACATTGTCAGTAAGCAAATGCATGAGTAGACCTACGGAGAAAAAACTTCATATAAATATGGAAAGAGAATAATTGAAAATGTGGTCTAGCCTAGGAAAAATAAACATGTCACGAATAATGTAATTGAACAGTTCGTCAAGACATGAAGGAAGAAATAAGATAGTAGTGGAAATTATTGATATTGAACTGATTAATGCAAATGGAGAGGAAATTCTTCCAATGGGAAATCTCACCTGCTTCAATTAGAGCATTCAACAGACCACAAATCATTGGCACAGATAACTGTGGACTTCCAACAGCAGTACCTTTCTCCACAGATTCAAGCATTTGAAATGCTTCATCAATCCTCCGAGCATTACCCAAACCCTTGACAAAATTTATGCTAAAACATGTTAAAATTATCACATCACATATCTTGCCAACATTGCACTTTTACAGGAAAAAACAAATGAAAGTTATGTAGAAAACAGTACTAGCAAGTAGCAATTTATCAAGCGAGGCTAACAAGAAGGTTTGGCAGATAATGAGGTCATTGACTAAATTGAATGCAGGTAAAAATTTATGGAGGAGAATAGCCAATAAATCATCAGACATCCAACCCAATTGAGGCTGAATGACAGAATTTTTTTTTAAACATTTGTTTTTCATACATTTTCTTTCTTCCATAGTGCCATTAACCATTATCCAGCAAATATATTAATATGGAACTGTAACTTCTTTGTGATATAATGAAGTTGCTTTCACTGTACATTTGTTGGAATGTTTCCTATTTTTCTAAGAGAATCTCGGCTGTAAATGTGTGAATATCCTAGGTTATTTAGTTTCCTTAGAAGCTAGCATTTTTTATTCTTTTCTTTCCTTCTATTCTTCAGCTGTAACTCTATTTATATAGCTCAAATCTTGCACCATGGATTATTGATTCAGGTGCATCTGATCACATGACTAGTACCTCTCAATTATTTCAATCTCATTCTCCCTGTTCTGGTAATAAAAAGATTAGAATTGCAGATGGAAGTTTTTCATCCATCGCTAGACAGGTTTTGTCCAAATCTCTGGAAAAATAGAACTCAAATCTGTCCTTCACGTCCCTAAACTTGCCTGTAACTTGCTGTCTGTTAGTAAACTTTCACAGGACTCTAATTGTCGTGTCATTTTCTTTGATTCTCATTGTGAAATTCAGGACCAACTCTCGGGGAGGATGATTGGCAGTACTAGGATGATTGATGGACTCTACCACTTCGATGAGACTTTATTCAACAATAAACAAGCTCAGGGTTTGAGAAGTAGGAATAGATTTGTTTCTGTACGTGAACAAATAATGCTTTGGCATTTTAGACTGGGACATCAGAGTTTTCTCTATTTAAAACATTTGTTTTCTTGCTTATTTAAAAATTTGGATTGTAATTCTCTTCATTGTGATGTTTGTCACATATCCAAAAGTCACCGAAGCACTTCTCAATCAAAAGCTTATTATCCTTCCAAACCTTTTTATTTAATCCACAGTGATGTTTGGGATCCCTAAAAAATAACTACTACTTTTAGTAAAAAATGGTTTGTTACATCTATTGATGATCATATACATTTGCGTTGGGCGTATTTGTTGAGTGATAAATCTGAGGTTGCAAGAATTTTCCAGGATTTTTATAAGATGGTTGAAACCTAGTTTCTAACAAAAATCGGTATCCTTAGAACAAATAATGGTATTGAATATTTTAACAAATGGTTAGGAACATTTCTCTCAACAAAAGGTATTCAACATCAACCTACTTATCATGACACCCCACAACAAAATGGCATTGATGAGAGGAAAAATCGTCATTTGTTAGAGGTTGCACGGGCCCTAATGTTTTCAATGCATGCTCCTAAATATTTATGGGGTGATGCTATTTTAACTACAAGTTATCTCATTAATTGGATGCCAACTCGAGTTTGAAAATACATTACTCCATTAGATTGCCTAAAAATTGTTTCCTACTTGTCAGATAACATCTAACTTGCAACTAAAGGTGTTTGGATGCACCGTTTTTGTTCATATACCGACCCATCTTCGATCCAAGCTTGATCCTAGGGCAGAAAAATGTGTTTTCCTTGGCTATGCTCCTCATAAAAAAGGTTACAAATGTTTCAACCATCTGACCACAAAAATTCACATCAGTATGGATGTTGTTTTTATTGAAAATTAGCCCTTTTTTGGCCATCACTATCTTTAGGGGGAGAAACAGGAAAATGAAGATGAGTTTTGGCAAACCTACAAGCCTCTTCCCAATATTTTCCTTGACATTGACATCAATTCTTTAAAGGGTTAGGAAACCGATACCTTAACAGGTGAAAATCAGCCCATTTTTGGTCATCACTATCTTCAGGGGAAGAAACATGAAAATGAAGATGAGTTTTGGCAAACCTATAAGCCTCTTCCCAATATTTTCCTTGACATTGACATCAATTCTTTAAAGGGTCAAGAAACAGATACCTTAACACGTGAAAATAATGGACATCCTAGTCTACCTATACAAGGCATTCCCGATGCACAAACAGGGGGAGTACTATCAAATATTCCCTCATCTGAGCTTCGTGTTTATACCAGAAGAAGAGATAATCAGAACAATAGAGCTCCTTCTTCAAATCCAGAGCAAGGCCAATCATCATCACTTACACAAGTTGGTCCTCCTCAACATACTCTAGGTACTTCTTCTCTAGATCATTCTTTCGATAATTCTTTGGATCTTGACCTACCTATTGCCCTTAGGAAAGGAGTTACAACCATCTATCCTATCATAGACTTTCCGATACTCATAAGGCATTTACTTCAAATGTTTCTCATCTGTTTATTCCAAGAACCATTCAGGAAGCACTGGATCACCCGGAATGGAGATTGGTTGTTTAAGAAGAGATGGATGCACTAATTGCTAAGGGCACTTGGGAAATTGGTGACCTACCGAAGGGGAAGAAGACTGTATGCTATAAATGGGTATTTACACTAAATTTCAAGGTTGATGGGAGTATAAAAAGGTACAAAGCAAGACTTGTGGCAAATGGGTTTACTCAAACATATGGAATTGACTACCAGGAAACACCTGCTCCTGTAGCCAAGATGAACTCAATCCGTGTGTTACTTTCTCTAGTAGCTCACTCTAACTGGCCCTTATACCAACTAGATGTGAAGAATGCCTTCTTAAATGGAGATTTAGAGGATGAAGTATTTATGGATCTACCACCAGGATTTGAAGGGAAAGGTGCCAAAGGCAAGGTGTGCAGATTCAGGAAATCGTTGTATGGACTCAAACAATCACCTAGAGCTTGGTTTGAACGCTTTGGGAAGGTAATAAAGAGTCACGGCCACTGTCAAGGTCAAGCCGATCATACTATGTTCTATAGGCACACTAGTAGAGGTAAAATGGCTATCCTTATTGTCTATGTGGATGATATAATCTCACAGGTGATGATAGCAATGAGCTAGAGAGGTTAAAAAAAGATTCTTGCTCGGGAGTTTGAGATCAAAGACTTAGGCAACTTGAAGTATTTTCTTGGTATGGAATTTGCAAGGTCAAAGAAAGGAATTTTTGTTTCCCAACGCAAGTATGTGCTTGATTTACTTGGAGAAACTGGTATGCTAGTGTGCAAAGCAGCAGAAACGCCTATAGAGCCGAACATAAAACTCCAACTAGCTAAGACTGAGTGACCAATAGAGAGCAATTCCAAAGATTAGTAGGGAAACTCCTTTATCTCTCTCATACACGTCCTGACATAGCCTTTGCAACAAGTATGGTAAGTTAATTTATGTACTCACCAGGACCCGAGCACTTTGATGCTGTATATAGGATTTTAAGGTACCTAAAAGGGACTTCAGATAAAGGTTTATTATTTGGAGGACATGGGAATTTACAGGTTGAAGTATACACTGATGCAGATTGGGCTGGTAGTATTACTGATAGAAGATCAACTTCCGGCTATTGCACTTTTGTTGGAGGAAATTTAGTAACATGGCGCAGCAAGAAACAAAATGTGGTGGCAAGGAGTAGTGTTGAGGCAGAATTTAGGGTTGTTGCTCATGGAATTTGTGAAGCTCTATGGATCAAAAGGTTGCTTGCTGGAAGAATTAAAGGTTACTAATTCACTACCAATGAAACTATATTGTGACAATAAAGTTGCAATATCTATTGCTCACAATCGAGTTCTTCAAGATAGAACAAAACATGTGGAAGTAGACAAGCATTATATTAAAGAAAAAATAGATGGAGTAATATGTCTACCATATATCTCAACAGTTGAGCAAGTAGCAAACATACCGACAAAGGGGCTGCCAAAAAAACAGTTTGAAAACCTCATCAGCAAGCTGGCCATGGAAGACATCTTCAAGCCAGCTTGAGGGGGAGTGTTGGAATGTTTCCTATTTCTCTAAGAGAATCTCGGCTGTAAATGTGTGAATATCCTGGGTTATCTTACTAGGTTATTTAGTTTCCTTAGAAGTTAGCATTTTTTATTCTTTTCTTTCCTTTAATTTATTCTTTCCTTCTATTCTTCCGCTATAAATCTATTTATATAGACATGTACCTATGTTATAATTAATGAGAATTATTTTTCACAAGTGGTTCTCTCATTCTAGAACATTATATATACTGAAAAGTCTGAACTCAAAATCAGCAGGATCAGAAAAGTGCACCATAAATCAGAATATGAACTCTCCCTTCTATTAACCCTTTAAAAATATTCGCTTTCTCAAATTATATGCTTGAGTTTATGCATCTCAGGTTATCAGCTATAGAGAATTATGTAATTTCCACTCATTCACATCCTGATAAATAATGCAATGTATAGTAGCAGTCAAATCTCGCAAATCTCTTTTGCTTTCAAACACTTAAGGGAGCTTCCATTGATAAAGACCACTACATGCCAAAAGAATCACGAACGGAGCACAATATTTGAGCAAAGACGTTTATGCTATCCTTTGACAAGAGTAAGTGGGAGAACAAAATATTTCCGTTCCCATCATTATCTCCAGTTAGAATTCCCCTAGACACTGACATATAAATCACACCTAAGTTTCATTAGGTGTCCAAGAAAACCCACTTATGGCCAGATCACATTCTTCTGACTAATAGTATTTTTATTCTTAGTGTAGATAATAGTATCCACAGTCAAAATCCAGCTCCAGGAAGTATATCTTCAAATGGTGCAATCATGATGGGTGCTTCTGCGTAGCTTGCAAGCACTTGGAGTCACCTATTTAAGCAGGGTCAATCTCAGGCACTTAATATATATCAAAATTAACTTTTTAAAGAGGGGAATAACAACTTTGTAATCTTTCAAGATTCTTCTGCAGACAATGTCGCACCTTGGATCTAAATTGATTCAATTTATGCCTCACTCCTTCAAAGACCATAAAATAATGAACTTTAACCAATTGTAATTTAGTCCATCATATTTGATCCCACGGAAAACGAGTTTCTCTTAGAAGAAAATCTCCCTTGCTATTTTCCAAAAAGTGCTTTGTTGAATTTTCTTGGGTTCTTCACTTCAAGTTCATCTTCATATAAAGAGGATAGGACACCGTCCAGCCCAGCCCAGCCCATCAACCGATTGTTGAAGCCTCCCCTACGAATATCCCTCTCTTCTTTTGTCAGCCTTAGCTGGCAAGGCAAATTATGGAATAGGTAAGGATGCTTAATAGGTCACTCCTACTACCCTCACTGTGATATACATTATTCTTTTTGTTGTACACTTCTTTCAGCAACATTTCACAGGTCCAATGTTGTCTGAACTAGATCGATTATCTATGAGGAGTCACATACCTCAAATGTATAGATATCTTCGGCCTCTAACAATTTATCAAGTAAGCTGCAACTTCTAAATGACTGTGGTTTGACTGAGTATGCTTCTTTTGGCATGTCAACACTCAAGGAATAGCTTCATCACATATTGGATCTATAAAAAGAAATAGTTCCTAACTAGTATTCACGAAAATATTCTTAATAAGCTACTTGTTTTCCTGAAGAAAAAATGACATAATAAATAATGAGAAAACGAGTTTGCAACCTTATAATTGAAGGTCAACATTAATGCTGTGGAAGGCGATAAGAATCTGGAGTTTCTCAGCATGGAAGATGACACAATCTAATTCTTAACACATTCAACCACTACAAAATATAAGCTAAATAGTGATTTTTACCTTCAGAAGTGTGCCATATGTAATTTTATCAACCCCGCAGCCCTCTGGCTTTGACATTTCACCAAACACTTCTAAAGCTGAATCTATGTCACCGCAATGAATGCAAGCCTGCATCACCGCATTCATCACGATCGTGCCCAGAATTCCATAATGACTCTTTGCAATCTCAATTTCTTCAAAAATCTAGAAAAATTAAATGGAAAGGATAAGTTATCTAAATGAGAGCTGGATATAATATACAACTTATTCTGACAATAAATAAATAAATAAAATGCACCCTGAAATTCTGAACCAAGGATATGCCAACTTTTTTACATTAACCAGGGGTATATATAAATGTATCAATCACCATAAAACTTATGGTCAGTATGCAAACCAAGGATATACCAACTTTTTTTCGTAAACCTGGGCCATGCATAAATAAATTAATCACTATAAGAACTTAATATCAGTATGTAAATGATAATACCAAACAATATAGCCATAAAGCATGTCAGAAATTATTATAACTATGAGCAAATATTTATACTTGAGGTAGAAATGAAATGGTTATTGCAATCCTCCAAATATTCTTTAGTTGGACAAAAAGAAGAGAGAAAGAAAACAAGACACTGGGAAGTAGAAACACAGAGAAAATAAAGGAAAACAACTCTAGCACAAAGCAAACCCACTGGAAGATACTGATCATAGAAAATCTTATCATTCCATTAGACCACAACTGTTGCTACTTTCCACTTTAAGTCTCTTCTGCCTGTATTTTTGATGTCTCAGAGCCGGCATGGCTGGAGTAATTGATTAACCACCTGGGTAAATAGCCTACTTTCCCTATGCACTAGGAAAGTTCAAATTAAACACGAAGATAGGTTTTTAATCAATGACCATATTGTCTCGCCTTCAAAAAAGATAGAAGCAAATCAGCGTACTAAATTTTTGGAGGAATTTACATGTATATTTCAGGTTGAATTCAATTGATCATGAAAATGCAAGTCCTGTAATCAATCTTTCTTTCTTACGTAAGTAAAAAAATCAATAAATAACAAGAGACTAAGGCTCATATATAAGGTGGGTACAATCAAGAATTGTATTTTAAAGAAAAGATAATGCTGTAGCAGTCCTGCAATAATCAGAATTTGAACGAAAGAAACAGAATGATCTTCATTCTTTGACTTTTAAGCTCTCCCCTAAATTACTGTCATTTTAGAAATTATCAATCTGTGAATTTTAACAAATCAAATTTTGTGATATACTTTCAAACATACACTACATCAGATTTTTAAATTCAACTATTTAACTAATTCAAATTGGAATTGACAGTCCCACATTCATTATACATCGCCTGTGCAAATAATAAACTCATTATTATTGCACCATGTGATTTTAAAAAAGAACACAACCTGAGTGAGTTGGCGGCGGCGAGTGAGTTGAACGATTCGGGAGGTGAGTGACTTGTGATTAAGCCTCGAAGGGAAGCGGGGCGTTTTGGGCAATTTTCTTTGATGCATCTTGTGCACCGATTCAGGTTTTCCTGTGCAGCAAATGAGTGTTGCTGATGATGGTAGGATTCTTAAAGTTCCAACCAAAGGTGGAATTTGTAGCAGAATCTGTTGCATGTTTAACGTTGCTCAAGAAGCCGCCATTAATGGGTACACAAAGCTATACTCGGCCGCCATTAATGGGTACACAAAGCTATACTCGGCCGCCTGTTGGGGATTGCGGGTTGCTGGTGTGTGGATAATGCGGTATGCTATTGCGGTACATCCACGGACAACTGGCGCTTTAACAGTAAAACTTGGCTGGGTATTTATTGAACTGGTTTTTCAACTAAAATCTTACAATCAGTAATAAACAATTGGATTTTGATTCAGTCCCACTTTGGATTTTAGTTCAACTCAAGATCAAAAATAAATTTTAATCATGTTGCGCTTATCACTAACTTACCATGTTCCATTAGTCACTAAACCTATTGTAATGCTTCTGAACGGTCACTGGACTTTACTCACTAAATTCAATTGTTCTAAAATTGAAAATTTTGAAGTATAAAAATGATGGCAATCCTTGATTGATTTCGGAAGGGGTACACTCCTTTCGTTTTACGAACCCTTGTTGATTTTGAACTTCGAAGGAATCGGACTTTTGTTATGCGCGAAGATGATGCCATTCTTTCCTTTTAAATTACCTTATACAACTCTAAAAATTATTTGACTCTAAATCAAAAATTTTACTGCTTGTTTAAGGTTTAATTTTTATTTTCTTGATTCGATCTACGATCTCAATCGAAATAAAAAATGCTATTTTATTTTCTCGATGTGAAGTAAAATTAAAATTTATATCAATATGAAGCTATCACTCTTCTATTCACTTCAACATAGCTTTTGATGATTAAAGAAATTATATTTTCTTGATCAATATTAATATTTTTACGTCTTAAATTGAGACTCTCATTATCTATTTGATATTTATTTTATTTATCTTTATTAATAAATATTATAAAGTTCAATAATCATTCTAAATATTTTAAAGTTTAGTGTGTAAAGCGTGATGGATATATAAGTTTGGTGACTAATAAAATATGATGGGTGAAAAATGAAGACATGAAGTGCAACGTATTAAAGTCAGTGGCCATTCATAAGCATTTTAAAATTCATTGACTTATGAAACATGATGAGTGAGTAATGGAGTGCAAAGTGTTAAAATTTAATGATCATTTCAAGATATTTTAAAGTTTAAGCGACAAAGATATAAGCTCAATGACTAATGAAATATTTACTCACTTGAACCCACCCTTGAGTAAAACTATACAAAGTTATAGTTTCCCTTTAGACATTTAACTTCTCATTTCTACTTTATCCATGCTTGAACCTCAATCTTTATTTTTATTTTTTTTTCAATTTCATTTTTAATTACGTATTCTCTTAATAAAATAAATTTTAAAGTTCGGCAACCACAGTCACATCTTACTGAAATATTTTTTTGGAAAAAAAAATCAGCGAAAACATCTTCTCCTCCTATTTCATTATGCTTTCAGTTCGAGGGAGAATTGAAAAATCCTTCTACAATTATTTGTAAATTGGCGATTCAAAAATCGAAATAGTTTTGCAAGTTCTAAGAGTATGTTTTAGAAAGTGTTCATAAATAATTTAAAAATGAATGGTGGATAATATAATAGTACCTGTGAATTCCTCAAAATATATAAATAAAAAGCGAATAATTTTTAAACATGAGCCAAAAGTAAGTGATACACAAAAAAATATATAAATAAAAAGTCAATTGTATTGACAAATGAAGAAACCACAGTCACCCACTAATGGAATATAAAATTGAGCAATCACGAAAACTCGTGTCAACTCCAATGTCAGACATTCTATAACTACACAACACAACTCGAAACTTTTTATCAACTAATGAAACCATACGAAAGAAATCAAGGAAATCATCTCCCGACCTCGACCAAAGAGAACACAATGGTCCTAGTTACTCTTCGGGACATAGTGGAAGAAGGAAGGGGATTCTCGAATGCAAAAAATGATCCAATGGTGTGCGCACACATCTACCGAGATATTAAACAAATAAAAGATTAATAACAATGATGATCTCATTATCAATCACAACAAAGAGTAGAATAAGCCTCCGTTTGGTTGCCATTTTCAAAACAAAAATGTATTCTTTAAGTCAAATCAAGCACATTTCTTTGTGTTATTTTAATCATTTCAATGTTAACAAAATCCAACTATTTCGAAATTGCCCTTGCAGCCATGCAGTGAAACAAATATCCATTTCCAATTGTGTTTTTTTTTTTTTTGTTATTTGTATTTCACGTGATGCCAACAATGAAAATTTCATTTGTTTTTCGTGCTTTTTTATTTTAGGGTCTGGGCTTGCTTAAAAAACACACAAAAAAATGAATTTGTTGGTAACCCTCTAACAACATAAAATATTTTGGTTGAGTTATTTCATCAAATTTTCTTTTATTACAATTTTCATGCATGATAATTAATTTTTAAAACATATTGTGAAATTGTGAATGGATTGCATAAAAATTCGGAAATTGGTATGTTTTTGTTTTTGTTACATACTTATTTTTAACATCATCCAATTAACATACAACACATGTTTGCCCCACTAGTATTATAAAATATAGCTTCCAAATTGCACATGTGAGGACAATTTGGTCATATAACCATTTACTTTTGCAGTCAAGGACCAATTTGCAGTAACGTGGCCTGGCAATAACGTTCAAAAAATCTATTATTCGGATTCAAAATCACTCCCAGACAGGGCTTAACGTCAAATGTGAAATATTTTTTTATTCAACTATTGTCCGATTGTGCGTTCACTTTTCTCTCATTTTTAAATTCGACATAAACAACGAAATACCTTACTACATTCGTACAATACTACACATGATTCGATAAATTCTCCCTTCGTCATCGTGATGTAACGATCACAGTTGTTGTGCCATATAATCGTGAAGTCGATCTCAATCACTTCGCTGCATTTCAGGTGCGTTCATCTTGGCATGGATTTCGTCGTCGGCGTTAGGTAAGTCAACATCAAATATTTCATCATCTATTTTTGCTCTATCAAATGCATCGTCCACAACTCCAGATCGACGTAGAAAATTATGAACGTTCTAAATGAATAGTTAGGCATACAATCTAGTATGTGACATCTTTTTTTTCCACACCCCAAACGCTCGTTCTATGACGTTTCTGCAGGATGAGTTTTTGAAATTAAACCTCTCCTGAGCATTACAAAATCGTCGACGATGATCGGATCCATATTCACAGAACCCCTGAAAATGGTACAATATATCTGAACCTTTGTAAGGGGCCATGTAGCCCGGTCTATGAGCAAATCCGGAGTCAGCCAGATAATACTTACCCGGCCGGGTAACAAAAAATCAATTTCAGGACTGTGTATAGCACGCGCCAGTATTCGCGCGTCATGGGTATTCCCGGTAGTACCAGCCAGCACGAACGTGAAACACAAATTGAAATCGTATGCGGCCAACACATTTTGCGTCCACACCCCTATGCGGCCAATAAAATTCACCTGCTCGCTACGCGGTAGCACAACTTTAACATGTGTTCCATCAATAGCACCAATGCAGTTTTGAAACAATGGATGTTTCATGAGGTCCGACCTGTGGGGCTCCTCACCATCATTGTAGTCCAGTCTAGGTTGTATGAGATGTGCCGAAAATGCGACGACGGTAGTGAGTACCTCCCTAAAATAGTGGCACACTGTTCGCAATGAATGATTGAAAATAGTTGTAACCTGCCGATACCATTTTCCATGCGCTAATATGGACAAGAACATTCCAACCTACTCGTATATGTCAACATGTTGGCTACTGCGCAACCCATATTTGTCCCGCAAAATATGGGCGAAGTGTCGAAGTAGTGGATACATTCGGAATTCTTGATAACACATCTTTTCGTTATCTTCCATTGCTTCCTTCATGAAAAGTGTCCATTTCCTGAATACGAAAATCATCGTATGCGACGGCGTTGTTTGAGATAGTAGTTCTAGGCATTGCTTACTGTGATTCGACAATACGTAACCCATGTTGTGACTTCTTCCATCAATTGACAAAGGAACTCATCATCATCGACTTCTTCTTCGTCTTCGGACCACGAAAAAAGCGCACTGTCGAAGTTGAGATCATCCATTGTAGGAAAGTGAAGATCACCGACGTTTTTCAATATTACAAAGAGGCATACATCAAATAGAAGATGCAACATTATTGTGGCCAAACTACGAAGTTATATAACAAGCAAGAATCATTTCACACGTTTCTCTTGTGAGTAAAATGCAAATAATTGTACTACCTAGTTTGAAACAAATTAGATTCTCGTCCTTTTTTAACATGTGATACATGTTGTTACCTTTGGGACGTTGTTCTCAAAAATCTGTTGTACGTTCAAATTGTCAATCAAGTGTGCACTATTTGTTAACCAAACACAATAATAATTCGCAATCTAGTCGTCTGAATCGAACAATTACAAAATGAAACCTATGCTGGGGAAAACATAATGTACGGTAGGTACGATAACTTCACCAAATCATAAGTACATATCCGAAATCAGTAACGAAGATAACATTGTTTCAATTAAACATTTGATGAAAATTTTTGTAGACAGCCATATGTTTAGTGGAGAGATTTATTACGATCGTGAAATTGCCACTCAATCCACTCGAACTTCTCATTGGCATCTTCCATGACAGCAAGCATGTCTTAGTATTTCTTTTGTGCTAAAAGGGTACATGCAAAGTAGTACAATAGTGTGCGTCGCTCGAGCCTTCTTAAAGCAAGCAATTCTGTAACACAGGCAATCCTTGCATTTTTTGTGGGCGACGTGATGCTGTCAATCCTCGCAGCAACATCCTCTGTGGCACTGGTTGCCCGATTCACTGAGTGGGACATCCCCCGAGCCGAAATCCTTTTCTTCTTCCCTTTTAGCCTGCTTGACCCCGACTTCCTCTTGTCCTCGCTTTTGGCATTCGACATGTGCTGGATACCTGAAGCACTTTTGTGCTTCGTGCCCTAATCGCCGGAACCAGTGTTCCTTATACAAATTGAAGCATGTCGACATAACTTCATCGGCGTTACTGCATACTTGTCACCGTCATAGCTATCACCAAAAAGCTGTCGATAGCGGACATAGATTTCACTCACGTCTTTTTCCTTGAAGTCCTTGTACTCATTGTTCTCCTGCAGTCGGGTTAGAACTATTGATATAGGTATTGTGATGCGGATATTGTAATGTGAATCGACAACAAAAATTGAATTCGTGTAGCAGATCAAATTTCTTAAATGTTAAACAATTGTCATGCTATAGGACTGGGTTGTGTAACAGATGAGGTTATGGATACAAAAAATTAGAAGTCAAAGGTTAGTTTAAACAATCAAAACCTACTCCTAAGTAATAAACTGAGCAATTGTTACTTGAACTGATTGTTACAAATTCAATATCCCAACTTCATTTCAGAGTGCAACGTGTAGAACTATGTGCTGAGACATTTACAAGGTGAACATACATAACGTAATGAACAACCACAACCTCACGCATTGATAACAATATACACGTCCATATGAAATTCAAGCTGATATGAAAAAAGCTCACTTTCAATTTTCGTGTCCACCATTCCTCAGACTCTACGATCCGACCATCCATGGGTTTTATTCGACCCCGATATAGCCCAACAACTCGGTTAGCCGTTTGTGTTCCCGATGCATTGCATCCCAACGATTGCGCAATTGGAGTTTACTCCAGTTGGGGCCTGTTGTTTCATTGAACAAAGTCATCACATGTTCCCACCCGTGTTTCGTGAAACACTTACCGTGCCGATGTCCTTCAACAATGGCCGTTTCATATGCAGCTATGAATGTTCGCCGTTTTGCATCACGCCATTTAGCATATTTCTTGCCCAAATCAGCAGCCGTAGACGAACCTGGAGCACGTATTTCATCGGTTTGCACGTTCAACAAGCAGGTTTGGAAATGCTAGAAGATGAACCTGACACATACTAATTGACTAGGAAGAAGAGGTAATATAAAATGTTACCTGAGAAGGGAATGTGTCCATGCTTCATTCGTACTCGCCTATAGTGGTGGTGACGAGGCAGCCGAAATCAACCAATTGAAAATTTGTGGAGCAAAATCTAACCCGAGCGTCTCTTCCACCTCGATGTCGAAACGAGCAGATTTGAACGGGGAATGGGGGTCGAAACATGGGCATACAATCTGCACCAAACCCAAGCCAGTTGAAGATCAAACTACCACGAGGTGCCAGTGAAGCTTTTCGTAGCTTATTAAACTGATTTTAGGATTGAGTCTTCGATTTAGCCATTGCTGGGACTTCCACTGATCTGTGCTAGCGCAACAGTTTATATCCTTGCTTTCGTTGTGTAAATAGCGGCATACAAGGTCTTGCAACGAGTGTTCGCTAGTTGAAGACCCACGCCCAGTCGAGGTGCTGCTTGAAGATTGGATTACGTGCTGGAATTCGAAAGCTAGAAGAAATCGTCTTTGAAAGGGAAAAGTGTCTGATGTGTGGGTAGGTGAGAGATAATTACTTTAGGTAGGTAGGGGTAATTGATTTGGGTAGGTGGTAGTTGTTTGTTTGCATTCCAATTAAACAAAATGGGTAAAATTGGCCAATATATCTGTTATGTTACTGTTTGAAGTGATACGAGTACACATGCTTGTCAGATGGCACTGTTTCAACATTCACTTTTTTTCTAAACATTCATAAAAAAATGAGCCCCAAACAGGGGCTAAGATAGTAATGTAATAGTAGATGATGAAGTATTTTATCCTATCGTTCAAGTGATACTCCAGTTCTAAATTCTTAGAACATCTCCAATAGACCCACTAAATAAAAAATGATCTTTATTTCAAAGAGTCAATACTTAAAAATGAGTTCAAAGAGACTCCCTATTTTAACTTTTTAAAAATAGAGAGTTGGTTTGACTCACCAAATTTAGAGAGTCAAACTTACTATTTATTCTTAATGTACAATGATTACAATTATAAATCACATATTTCAATATTCTAATTCTTAAACTATTCAAACTATATTTAAATTAATTGGTCATTTGACATATAAAAAGTTATTTAAATAAAATGAGAAAAGAAATCAATAAATATTTCTTGAAAAAAGCGAAATGAAGGGCCGAAATAGAGAGTTTGTTGGAATGTATAAAAATTTTGAATCTCTAATTTAAAAGATGTTTTCTATAATATATAATATATTTTTTATAAATAAAGAGTTTCTTGAAAATGCTCGTAATTGTTTTAGACTTCTACTACAAGACAATTTATATCATCTTGTCTTTTCCCGAATCATGAAGAGATATGATTGAACAAATAATCTAGCTCTTGACGCAACTTGTACCAAAGTAATTGTACATACAGATAAGAAGATGCAAGAATTTATACTACTACTTACCTAAAAATGAATCAAAGAGTGAATTATGTGAAAATGAATAGCTTTAACTGTAAATTTTCCCTACAGATCTAAATCAACAGCAGAAGTAAGAATTGACTCTTCTAAAGTTGGCGCTTCAAGTACAGAACGCCTCGGTAAAGCTTTGGAAGTCGAGACGGTTCAGTTTGCTAGAAATTTAGGTAACAGATAAGTGTATTTTGTACACTTATCTAGATCATTAAATTAGAGTATTTGTTAGTGATTTGAATGAACTATAGCTTAATTTTATGTTAATTATGTTTGTTAGCTTGAACTTAATGCAAATTGGTGGATTTAGAAGAAATGAATGAAAAACGAAGAAAATCTAAAGTTTTGGGACCAAAATGTAAACATCCAATAGTTGATTCGGGCCGCAAAACGATAACTGAAGATCATATATGATCAATTAGATGCAATTGGAGGTTAAAATGAGTGAAATATAGTTGAAGTAACACACAAATCAATTTCTAGTCGAAGAAGTTATGTTCCGGATTTTTAGTCTCAACTTGAGACCCATTTTTCAGATAACAAACGTTCGACTTGGAAAAATTGTATTTCTAGAAGAATTGTAGTCCTTTGAATTAAATTTCCAATGCATTTTTAATCTTCTCAATCGAATCTATAGAGAAA
>CAIGRP010023837.1:0-10613 GCA_903798385.1 Fraxinus cuspidata | reverse complement strand
ATATATATATATATAGTGTGTGTGGCTGTGAATAAAATAAGTAAATTGCGCGCTCACCTATTTTATGACATATTTAATTCAATTTTTTCTACACATCAAGACACTTTATGTTTAGTCTTTCTTGCCTAACTTTATTGTCCCGCGTGTCATTTTGCGTGTATCTTAGAGTAATCTTATTTCATCATATGAAATCACAAATAAATTTTGNGACACTTTATGTTTAGTCTTTCTTGCCTAACTTTATTGTCCCGCGTGTCATTTTGCGTGTATCTTAGAGTAATCTTATTTCATCATATGAAATCACAAATAAATTTTGATGCATATAGTAGTCATCACTTACTATTAAAACTATTTGTTTTTCTTCCAGCAAATGATAATTTTGAATGGTTTTATGAATGAATTCTATTTAACTGACTTAATATAATAATTATAACAATGAATGATGAATTTGTTGTAGTTTTCATTTATTAATCAATAGTAATGAACTGTGATTTATAGCACAATGACTTTGTGGGTAACAAGCGACATCTTCACATATCATTCTAAAAGTAAATGGCTAAGGATTCTATGTAAGTAAACCTCCCGTGGTCTTACTATTCGAACCTCCCTTTTGATGATGAGATTCATAATCGTAATCAAAATGATGATGCTAATACCAATACTAAAACTACTGGAACAGAGGTAGAAGATATATAAAGCGGCCCAGAACGACGAATTGAAGAAAAAGGAAAACTCTGCTTCTGGGAAAGAAGAAGAGAATACGAAGAATCTTGGTGAAGAATATGAAGCTCAAGGAAACAAGCATGCTGAGGTATTTTTTGTAATGTTTTCTTTGTTCTTTTATTTTGTAGGGTTTTATTAATTTATATACGGTATTTGATGATTTTGAATTATCTGAAGAGAATAATATTAACGTTTAATAGATAATTTAGTTTTTATAATTTATATATTGATTTTGGATATATATATATATATATATAATCTTGGACATTTAAAAGACAGCCTTTTCTGGATGGAGATTATTCAGATCTTACTTCAATTAGGGGAAGAGACAATTTAAAACTTGTTTGTTTCAATTGGTGTGTTTGATCCAACTTATTTTGAAAGAATGTATTCTGGAATAGTAGATTGATGGAGAATGTGTGGTTAAAAAAGAAGGAAAAGTTATTGATGTGATAGAAAATATTATTTTATTGAAGAATGTGGTTGAAAATAAGTAGAAAAATGAGAATGAGAATTTTAATGTGTACCAAACAGGGGCTTAATTGAACTTATAAAGTGTAGTCATCTAAATTGGATTTCTAGCACCACAAGTGCTAGATATCTGTGTTTGACCCACGTTATTTTGGAAGAATGTATTCTGAAATCGTAGATTGATGGAGAATGTGTGGTTGAAAAAGAAGGAAAAATTATTGATGTGATGAAAAATATTATTTTATTGAAGAATGTGGTTGAAAATAAGTAGAAAAATGAGAATGAAAAAAATAATGTGTACCAAACAGAGGCATTCACTTCCTATTTGCAACATTTGCTAAAGGTTTTGCATTGTATTATTTTATGGAAATTTCGAGAAACAAGGCATTCCAAATAGAAACGAAATTTGCTGCGTGATGCATCATATTTCTATTTTTCACATGACACTACTTTTGTTTGCTCATCTACTAAGTGATTACTTAGCTACGTTACATGCTGCGTCCATATCATTCTTTTTCTCTTCTGAAGGATGGGAATTACCGGAAGGACTTGGAAAATGGGAGACTGCAATTATATTGATGCCGGAGCGAGCTGTTTTACACGAAGAAAAAACTCAAGTTTTACCCATTCCAACTGTAAAGTTGCTCTCTTTCTCCTTCGTTCATTTTTCTCATTATCCCCCAGTATTCGAACACTTTTGTGGCTCACGTCTTGAGCATGTCCCACACCTAAACACATCCATACAAATAGAATGACTTGATCGTAGAAGTGCACATGGCCACCATCAACTTTTGGAGAAGGCCACGTGTTGCTAAAGGTTTGTCCATGCAACAGCTTAGCTATGTGATCGTGAGTGAAGCCAAAATCTTGACATCGTCATCCATGTAGAAACCGAGGTCAACAGGAGACTGAAATCATATTGATGCCTGAGCAAGTTGTTTTACACAAACAAAAACTCAAGTTTTACTTTGTTAAGTCCAAATTATAATTGACAATTTTTAAATTTGTATTTGGCAATTTCCTTAGTCAAAATCATGTCATAATTGAATTGTATTAAAAGTTTATTAAGTTGTAATCAAAGTCAAAATAAAAATTATTGAGTCCTAATTATAGCAAAAGAGTTGGAATTAATAGTATAGGTTTTGAGGGAGTTCAAGATGTCCAAAAAGATTACATATGATCATTGGAATGCAATCAAAAGTCTAAAAAGTGTCAAAAAGCCGTACAAGTTATGCTCCAAATTCTCAATCATAACTTACAACGCATTTTTCACATTGAAAAGATTGAAATTTGGACAAGGCTTTTAGAACAATTGTGATCTTTTGAGTTAACTTTTCAACGCATTTTGAATCACCTCAATAGGACATCAAAAAAAAGTTATAAAGAAAATACTGATGATTGCTCAACTGCCACTCGCCTATTGCTATAGCTCGAGTGACATGGTTATCTGAATGACAGTAATATTCAATTTTCAAACTAATTTTGAGTTCATTTTCATACCAAATACTACCCATTAAAAATATACTCTCTATGGGACCTCCAAAAGTGTGGTTAAACAATATTTCGATTATAGAGATTATTTTTTGATGATTCAAAATATTTATTGATTCCAAAATTCAACCACCACATATTACTTGATTCATAAATTCTTCCAAAACATATTTTGTTGATCAAGTCATATTGTTTCATATTAAACTACATATTAAAACGCACAAAATCTTTTGATCAAATATCAAAGAACCAAATCCACCGAGATAAATCGATACCAGGAGGAGATGTTGTAGAAGCACAAATTCAAGAAGACTAAGGTAAGATACCAGAAGTCGTGATCTAGCGTCGAAGCATACAATCCAGAAGAGCTAAGATATAAATCAAGAGTCGGGATTTATTTTGAAGGAGAACACCTCCAGTAGAATCAAGGGTGTTGGGTTTTGATACCCAATAGATCCCGAGCAATAATGTTAAATCGGTTTATTGGATTATATTTCATAGGCCTCAACCGATGAGTGAAGTGAAATGTCGACACCACAATTAATCAAACCGAGCCTACAACCTATTTGGGCCATTGGAAGCAATCTAATTAATTAGAGTTGCCCATGGCCCGGCCCATTACCTTGGACGGCTTTGTTGGTTGACAGCCCATTTATTCTACCTATTGGGCCTCTATTACCTTAACCTAAAGCCCACCCCTTTAGGCTTATATACGTGCTGCCCGTTACGGTTTGTGTTAGTGTGAAAAGGTGTGGTAGTTGTGTGTTTGAAAGAGAGAAAGGCACTTTGTGCTTCCCAATCGGTTTTGCTTGGTGCTTGACCATGCATTGTCTTCTCCTTCTTCAGTTATCATTGCCGTAATTAACCCTCTGATCGTAGGATCCGACTTTTATGCCATCTATAGTTCAATTTTCATCACATTTCATTTAGGATTTGGCCATAGTCATGAATGAGGTTGACTAGACATAGTGCAGTTCGTAATGTAACTATCCAATTGATTCCATTCCCAAAAGTTTTAACTCCCATGTATCATTGTATTATTTGGTCTGGATAGGCATGGATCAACCCTTGGCAGAGCTCAGTTAAACTTTGGGGAGCCCAATTGCGCCATAGCAATTAAGGCAGAATTGAAAGATTTATTTCTGCTTTAATTCGACCTTTTTTCTGTCTTCTTGTGCTGAAGCCTGTACTTTTTTGTGTAACTTCTTGTTAATATGAATATATATGCGGGTACAAATGACCAGAGCAGCTTAAAGCATGTTTGGCGAAGCTTACAATTTAATAAATGCTACTTCTAATTAATTTTTTATGGAAATTATGCTTGGATAAATTATTTTTATCTCCTTATTGGATACAGCATGTTTGGCTAAGCTTACAATTTAATAAATGCTACTTCTAATTAATTTTTTATGGAAATTATGCTTGGATAAGTTATTTTTATCTCCTTATTGGATACTAGAACTCAATTGACATATGAAACACACTAATTTTCTCAAGCACATTGATAAGTGTATTTTGTACACGTATTTAGAACATTAAATTCCTTTTGATAAATTATAGCCTAGTTTCATGTATTTATCGTTTGTTAGGCAAAACTCAGTGATTGAAGTGAAACTAAAAGAAGGGAACGAAAAATGAGCTAAAATGGACAAAATTCAAAATTTGGGAACCAAAGTACAAATATTCAATAATTGATTCGGACCATAAAATGATAAATGAAAATTACACATGATCAATTGTATGTAATTAATAATCAAATGAGTCAAATATAGTCAAAGTATTGTCACAAATCAATTTCTAGTCAAACAAGTTATACTCCAAATTTTTAATCTCGAATTGAGACTCATTTTTCACATAGTAAATGTTCAAATTGAAAAAATGATATTTCTAGACAACTACAGCCCCTTGAGTTAGATTTTCAATGCATTTTGAATTGTCTCAATCAATATTGTAATAGAAAGATATGAAAAGATACTGATGATTGATCGACATGAAACGGCACTAACGACGCGTGCACGAGAGTCACCCGAAGCACAAAAAAAAAAAAATCTTTGCATGACGCGTGCGCAGGGTGGAAGCCAAATTTTATATGACGAGCTATTTTTCTTTTTTTTTTTTTTAATTAAAACTCTTTCAGAACCTATTTTGGACGCGATTTAGACTTAAATTCCGACTTCTATATATATAGAAAACATGGGCAGCCATAGAAGGGATCTCTCTCACCTTTCACATCGCATCATATCATAAAATTCATTCAAGAACGAGGGATCAATTCAATATCCGTTGGAAAGGAGAATAAAATCTAGCCCGTGGATTGAATAAAAAAACATTAAGAACTTGAAGAATCAAAACTTAAAATTGAAGAACAATAATAAAAATTAGACCGGCTTCTCTTTCTTGTAGTTATAAATTTCGGGTAATACTTTTCCATTCTTCTTGTTGTTTTATCTTTATAAACATATGTAGATATATTCCTTTGAGTTGGATTCTTGTATTTCTTGATTAATTATGCATATTCTTTGCATTATTTAATTGCCTGATTACCAATTAGGTAATTAATTGCTTATTTTAATGCTAAAATATTCATAATTAAGTATAACACTATATCATTAACAGAAGGGCAATAAATTGTAGGAATAACAATATCACGTGTACAATCACCTCGATAATTATGTTATTGAATGCATTATCACCTAAAAAATCGTGTAATTGAATGCGTTCTACTCGTTCGAAATTTGAAATAGAAATAGGATCGGATCGTATTTAGAATAAAATTAACGTATCTTGAAAATGAAAGGTGGATATACTAGGGTTATCGATTATCAAAAATGCAAGAATAAAACTAAATTACATAGTTTGAGAATTGGAAATAGGATAATAATAGGTGAATTCAGATCTCCAACACATTCATCCCATATTTAGTTCATAATTGCATTAGGTAATTAGTAGATAACTTAGAATAATAAATAATCATATCTTTTGTTGCATACATTGAATTTGATAATGAATTGATAATATTCAATTTAAGATCCATTTCATGTGAGAAGCCACTCTAAATTCATCAAATCTATAACTTTTTAACGATCTAGTACACTCGTCGAAATTGCCCAAACACACTTTTTCTGCCATCCTAGAATTTGTTGATATCAAATGCATGTGAGTGATCTAGTGAACTATCGCAATTGTCTTAATTTTCCAATATCTCATAAACGGTGGCACCAAAAAATGGTGGAAACCAACGAACAAAAACTTTCAAGCAGGCACCTTAACTAGTCTCTTACATCTACACCATTCCCTATCCATGGGGAAAAACATACGCTTCGACTGGCCGGCAACCCCAACTCCACCATTAACAAAAGCCACCATCCCTCCTCCGCCACCAACGGAACCCAAATCCGCCACCTCCACCCACCCATGATAGAATCCAGCGCACGTTCAGAAATTAAATCCACCACTTAAGGAAGTAATACATTCAGGAGTTGTTAATTGATTCGTTGAGTTTCTTGCAACTAAAGGTTTAAATTCCAATTTTTTTTGTTCCCTATTTACATGTTCAGCGGTGACAGATTTGAGTAAAAAGTGAAGGGTATTGCTTGAAGATAATCATATTAACTATACATTTTATTAACTCTATCACAATTTAATTTCAATAAACGCTTCTAATTTTTATTCGTGTTCCTACTTGCATTTTTGTCCTTAACATTCTATTAATTTGCACATCTTGTATCTAATGATCATTTTCGTCCAAAAAAATCGTTACTATGACTTAAAAGGATTTATTTACAAAAATAATAACAAATATAAAAGTTTGATAAAATATCTTCCTTTCATTTGACTCTACGTTGGTGAAATATTAAATAACAAATATAAAAGTTTGATAAAATTAGTCGGTATTTCACGACGATTTGGATAATCAAAATTCGAGAATACAGGGCGCTTCTCTCTTTTTTACACAGTTTTATAAATTGATAAATCAATATTTTATTTTTATCGAAACCCTCAATTGATCTAGCAATAAATTGAACACATTCTTCGTCATATCGGTTGTATATTTATAATATTTCAACGTTTACCCAAAGCTTTTAAATTTCTATTTATCTTTGGCTGGTAAAAGGTCTAATGCTTATAGTATAATACAATGGAGATTCCTAGATGCTTAACATGTCATTTTCTTACATATTTATTTCCAAAGTGAGTTTTGACGAGAAAAATATAGTGGTCGTGCTTGGCATGTTTTGTGAAACACAATGTCAGAATTTAAGCACAAATATAAATACACGTTTTGTATCTATAGTAACGACAATATGTCGACCAATTTAGGTCAATAAATATCAATTATTTATTGGTCCTACAAGTAAAAAGATATATGTATAAATATGTAGACTAATTATAAATTACTTTAAGACGATATACCAACGAAACTGTTGGAAAAAAAAAATCGAAGGGCTGACTTTGACATAAATTTAGTAATCTCTTCTCTACATACGATATGCATCCATACGGTATGTGTTATGTTCATACGGTAAGTTAGTTGCACTGTCGGTATGTGTTATGTTCATACGGTAAGTTAGTTGCACATTCGGTATTTGTTAATCTGGTATTTATTCACTATTATTTTGTAACAAAAACTACAGTTTCCCCTCAAAGAGAAGGAAGTAGATTAGACTACAAAAAAAAAATTTTACCCATTAAAATCAGATCGCTCGATTCATTAATATTACAAAGTACTATAGCATTGTATAAAAAATATATATTAGAATACAAAATAAATTGATATCTTCTAGCTATCAATATTCTTATGCTCGTGTAATTGTACTTCATTTTCCGAAATATTTCTTCATATTATAAATAATAAGTATCTACTCATTTTCCTGAAATTACAATATAGTTGACTTCTCTATGAGCAACTTGTATTTTGACTACAAATTTTGTACATTTTGCTGCTATTAAAATGTATTTTTTTTAGAAGAGTATTTATATTAAACTACTTTAGAAGTTGATTTGGTCTTTTTATTTAATTGAGTCACGATATAGACAAACACAAAGACAAGAGACTCTATGGTCCTATAGACTTTTAACAAAGGCATGTTTCGATGAAATTTCCTTGGACGTAACATTATCGTACTAGGATCACAATTTCAAAATATCATGCCATCACATTTAAAGCTGTACCATTATTCAAAGTTGAGTTTTATGGAATTATATGATAGTTGATATGTATTATTCCACGTAGTGACACCGTCTTTCTCAAAAAATCGAAAAGAATGGAAAATGTTTTCCATCCGGGCCACTATATAAATTACAAATATGTTACTTTTCTAATTTTTCGTTTTAGATTATTGGTCCGCTTTTTAGATAACTACCTAATAGCATTTCTAAGAGACCATCGATTTATAAAGATCATCTTCTGCATGATAGATGGTATATTTAAATTTAGAGAGTAATTTTTTTATGTACTACAACAATGCATTCTATTCTGCGTGATAGAATTTATTTTATTTTATTTTCTTTCCCCCCTTCTCATTCAAATTCATCCATCAAATGAAACAAATGGTCATTCTTATTTCAACTCATATTTAATTGGTTGGTAAATATATACAAACTAAAGAATTTTCTCAAATAAATATGGCTTTCAGAACGTCTCTTTCGAAGAAGTTTAGCTTAAACTTCAAAAATATATACTTTTCAAACGCTTAGTTGATCTCCATAAACAATTTATTCAACTCATCCCACTAGTATATATGGTGCACAAACTTCATAATTATGTAATATAGAAGTTAGAAAGTCGATCCAAAATTTATTGGGAATAAGGCTTAGTTCATTGTTTCATGTCTCGACTCAGCGTCAATGATCTCGACCGGATTTTCAAAAGCCTCGACAGGAAGAAGGAAGGCCACGTAAGCATTTACGAGCTGCAACAACTTCTTGATAGAGTTGGAAACCATACAGCCCTAGAAGAGCTGCAAAACCTTGTGGGATCAACAAATCTTGATTATTTTGGTTTTTTCTTCTTCTACGAGGCTGTAATAAAGTCGAAAATAAGTGAAAGTAAAGAAGGAAATTGTGACAGTTTGGAAAGTGATTTGGTTGAGGCCTTTAAGGTTTTTGATATAAATGGGGATGGATTTATATCATCTGAAGAGCTTCAAAGTGTGTTATTAAGATTAGGGTTATGGGAAAATTGTAATGGGGATTGCAAAAATATGATTGAAGTTTATGATATAAATTCAGATGGGGTTCTTGATTTTGAGGAATTCAAGAATATGATGTCCGTTTCTGAATCTTCAAAGGTTTGATTGTAAAAAAATGAGCTTGTTTTGACCTTTTTTTTTTTTTCCCAAAAACTATTGTACTATATGAGAAGCAGCCATCCATATTTTTCCTTGTAATTTTCAGTTTTCATCTGAGCCCCCGTTTGTTTGGTACACATTTTTTCTCCAAGAATGCATTTTTTTTTTTTTATATGATGAAAAATATGTGGTTGAAAAAAAAGAAAAAGTTATTGATGTAATGGAAAATATTGTTTTTATTGAAGAATGTGTGATTGAAAATGAGTAGAAAAATGAGAATGAAAAAATAATATGGCTCAAAAGTATCATATACGTCCCAAAAATCCTAGAAGAAAAGCCCTAGAAGCGTCACTGACAAAAGCTTGGGGCGAGGAAAAAAAAGTACTCATTTGATTACCGAAGACGTTTACAAGGCCAATGCTACGAGTATAAACATCTACTTTTTTCTTGGGAGTCTACGAATAATTTATTTATATATACCATTTTCTTAGTTAGGGCTCCCAAATTCATGTGTCCAACGTATGAATATTGATACACTAATTAAACCTTCGATTAATCACTTTTACTTTACACTGTTTTGGTTTCAATCTCGGCCTTGCGTACCTAAAGGGCAATGTTCACATTATGGGAATAGAATGGACGGTATATTCTTCTGTACTATTTAATATTATCTTGTTCATCTTCCCAAACCTACCTAAATGGGAATTGGTACTTTGTATGGCTCTTTCAAGTTGTGTATACGATTTAATGTACCGCAACAGTCGCAGAATAAAATTTAATGTAATCCACTAATCTAAAGCTAGATCAACTTCGGATCTTCTGAATATTTGCAAAAGTAATGCTAATTAGCCCCTGGTTGAGCTACATTATTTTTTTCATTCTCATTTTTCTACTCATTTTTAATCACACATTCTTCAATAAAATAATATTTTTTATTACATCAATAACTTTCTTTCTTTTTCAACAACATATTTTCCATCACATAAAAAAAAAAATTATTGGGTTGATAATGTGCACCAAACAGCGGCTTAGAATTTTCCAGCCGACTGATTTGAATAATCTTTTGGATGACATATACAGGGTTTGACATTTGTTTTCCCTCTAAAATTAAGTTTTCATTTATACATTTTTCTAATGGATTATTGAGGTCCCATTGACATTTAAAATTCGTTGGAAATCTTGGAGACTTAAACGTCCGTACGTTTTTAGATAAAAGTATAGGCTGCAGATCCATTTTTACATCTCTTCTTCCACGAAGCTTCCTGCAAGGTCTCCTATAATCTCAACCACAAGTGTTGTGTTGGTATATCTTCTCTACCCTACTTCACATTAAAGCAGCTTTTCATGTGTCATGTCGCGTCACATTTAATGCTACAATTTTCTTGCTATCATGCAGGCTCCAAACCCCCGGATGGTCACGGAAAGATTAAACTTATTTTCATCTATAAATTTTCTCGACAAAATATTTTTATATGTTAATTCATAATTTGATTCATACTTTTAACCACGTATTCTCAAAAAAAAAATTCATTTTAAAAGAGTCTATTTAAAAAAAAATCTCTAGCGAACAAGGGCTATATTTCTAGACAAATTTCTACCTCTTTTAGATACACACTATAAATTGTTCTTGTAAACCTA
>CAIGRP010023827.1:0-27046 GCA_903798385.1 Fraxinus cuspidata | reverse complement strand
AAAACGAATTCCAACTTCCCTGAAAAATTTTGTTGTATCAAACGGACCCTAACTAAAATTCAAGGAAAGTTGGAAGAAAAAGAAGAGAGACAGTTTCAATCAAGTGCCGCCACGCTCGCAAAAGTTCCGCGATAAAAAATTCTGTACATATATAGCTTTTTCCACGTGGAATTGTTTAAATGGACCAATTAAAGTTCTAAATCGTGATTATGGGCAGTTTTGTGCCGTGGAGACAGCAAGACTTTAGTGGTGTGGAGTCTTTTATTTAATTCCCACTGAAATCCCCAACGTGTTTCAGATTCTTCTTCCATTTACCATTCTTCATACTACAAGATCACGTGTATATCGTTTGGCTTAGCTTGAAATATTATATAGACACACACGGAATTTCATAGTCGTTGCACTGCAGATGATTGATACCTTCCACCTCCGTTCGGATTGTTCAGACCATAATTTTAGGGTTTCAATAAGCTTTGATTTTATATGGAGGGGGAACATTCTGGTCTGTATAGACCGAATGTAGCAGCTCAGAATCAAAACTTTTGTAAGGATAATGAGAAATTGGTCGGAGTTTCTGTGGCAGTAGCCGAGGATCCAGTGTCCCAGCTGCCGTGTACTGTCGTGAAGGTGCCGGAGGTCGAGCAGGTGATCGGTCTTGGCCAGAAACGGAAAAGGGGACGGCTGACCAAGGTGCGGAAGAAAGAGGAGGAACAGGAAGAAGATGTTTGCTTCATTTGCTTTGATGGGGGTTGTCTCGTGCTCTGTGATCGCAAGTGAGTAGAATCTTTACAGAACTACGCATTCCACCATCATAAGGATCTAACGTGCATATGGAGGATCAAATAAAACATTCATAATGGGCGTTCGTGTTGGAAATTATAACAAGCATATGGCACGCTTGCCACAGAATGCTCAAATGCCAACAATCAATATCAGATAAAATCTTGATCTCAATTCCAACCCCTTAAGATCGCCATGAGCTCAAACAAAATCACCACCGATAGATAAAATCTACACTTTCGTCTCCATGAATTCTCACTCATTTCAAGCTAATGACACATGGGATGAAATCCTACGTCTCCCATTGCAGACCTAAGTTAAAAAATCCTTATTTTTTATTTTCCTCCAATTGCAATGAATTCATGTTTTCAAGAGATTCGACAAAAATATTTTTACTTATAAATGATGAAAACGGCTTCTTAAAATGATAACAACTTATCCGTGCTGGCTGATTGTTACCATCTGATTTTCTGCATGTCAGAACTCCGTTCTCTGCATTTTACATTCCGCAGGGCATGTCCATAAGTTGAGTGCCCAGAAAGATTTTCAACTCTTTGATCCTGTTTTTGATTTTTGTGAAAATGGTTCTGCTTCACTGCCTAAGAAAAAAGAAAAGAAAATTTTGCTGAAATTAAAAATTTGAAAAGTTTCTTTCGTAGTTTGCTGATTTTCTGTTATTTATGGACAGGGGCTGTCCAAAAGCATATCATCCTGCCTGTATTAAGCGAGATGAGTCACTTTTTAGATCAAAAGCTAAATGGAATTGCGGTATGTTGCTCTTTTTCAATATAAGATTTAATGGAGTCACTTGATTTCTTTCAATTTCATGTTAGTATTAGTTTTTTATTGCATTTTGTGGTGAAAGTTTGAGTCTTTAAGGTGTCAGCATATTTCCTGATAATTTGTTGAACTATGTATAGTAACAGAAGTAACAAAAGGTGTTGTAGATGTGTAATTTAATTGTGACAAATTGCAAGAATGTTAAAGCCTTGAATATTTTGCTTATCATGTATTTTATTGTCATATTGTCATAACTTAATCTGTGTTAGCTTCATATTCCAGGCTTAGCATTCTTTGTTAATTCTTCTTTCCCATTCTATTGTTCCCTAATCTTTCATGTGACGTTGTTTGAAAACTTATCGAGTACTGAACATCCGAAGCTCTAATTAAGTATGCAATGCGCAATTTGCGCAGTGATCATGTCTGGCAATCTATTAATGCCCCTTTGGTGCTATTGCTTTCAGGTTGGCACATATGTAGTGTATGTCAGAAGGCTTCCCATTACATGTGCTATACTTGTACCTATTCTTTGTGCAAGGGATGCACTAAAGATGCAGATTACATGTGCATTAGAGGAAACAAAGGCTTTTGCACAATATGCATGAGGACTATCATGCTGATTGAAAATAAACACCAAATGAACTCAGAATCGGTACAGACAGTAGCTTGAATTTCTACTTGATTTTAATCCAACGTTTGGATGGATTAAAATCCACTTGATTTACAGAATGAACTATTGTGCTGATCTACTTCATTTAATTTCTGTAGGTTCAAGTAGATTTTGACGACAAATCATCGACCCTCATAGAGAAGTTCGCGTATTGGATTTACTTGAAAGAGAAGCTATCGTTAACGCTGAGTGAGCTCACTCATGCAAAAAATCACTGCAAAGAAGTGGGTACAGTGGCTTGTAAACATCTGGTAACTGATGTGCATCATAATACTTGTGATGGAAAAGTTTCTATTTCATACAGGTCTTCTGAACATTTGGAGTCAAGTAATCCCAAGGGACAACTAAATTTACAGAACAAGGATTTATTAAGCACAGAAAGTCTTGGCATTTCAAAAGAAGCGGATCCTAGCTATAACAAAGGGAAAGATAAGTCAAGCACTGAGGACAAACCAAGCGTTGATGAAGGCACTGAATGGGCATCTAAAGACCTTTTGGAGTTTGTTGCACACATGAGGAATGGTGATATATCAGTTCTATCACAGTTTGATGTCCAGTCTCTTTTGCTGGACTACGTAAAAAGGAACAACCTCAGGGATGCTCGTCAGAAGAGTCAAATTAATTGTGATCTAAGGCTCAAAAATCTGTTTGGGAAGCCTTACATTGGTCATATTGAAATGCTAAAGCTTCTTGAATTCCACTTCCTCATAAAGGAGGATTCTCGGGGCAATGCTTTTATTCCAGCTGGAATTGTTGTCCCCTTTGCAAATGACTTAAAGATTGATGGAAACAGTTATAACTCATTCATGACGAGTACAAGTAGGAAACGAAAAACATGTAAGAAGGGTGAAGAGAGAGTACCTAGTCGACCAAAATATATATCTGAGTGATTCCCCCTTTCTTCTAACCCACAAAAAATTAGATGAATATGCTGCAATAGATGTTCATAACATAAATTTGATTTATTTGAGGCGTAATTTGATGAAGGATCTTGTTGAAGATAATGAGAAATTCCACGATCAGGTTATTGGCTCAATTGTGCGAATAAAAATATCTAGTGATCCAAAGCAAGATATATACCGCCTTGTTCAAGTTGTAGGTAAGTGAACAACTTTCTTACAAGCATATTTTTAGCTGTTTTATTTCTTTTCTTCGGTACATTTACAATTTAACTATTTTTTTCTTGTGAATAATTTTTTTTAAAAATTAATTCAATATTAATATGTGGAGTTCAGGTATATGGAAGACGGATGAGCCGAATAAAATTGGTGATAGGACCTCAGATTTTGTACTTGAAGTGTTAAACCTGTACAAGAAAGAAAATATTTTAATCGACGCTATTTCAAATCAAGAATTCACTGAGGTAATTAGAGATATATTTAGCCAACTTTGTCTTTTTCTCCAACGCATTTCTTTGAACTTTTGTGATGTTCAAGAAGCAACAACCACTTCAACATTGCAGTCTTTTTATGATTGCAATACCAGTATGTTGATTGTATTTGTATATCTTGCCAGTATTCTGTCACCTAATAAAGGTCTGAAAAGGTTATTCTATACTTCCAAAATTGTGATGGACCAATGGGTTATGCATTTTGTGATTGTACTTTCATATGGATGCTGTAGTGCAAAATGTAGCTAGTTTTCTGCAATCTTTGATGTCAGCTTTGCATGCTCATTGAATGGGACCAATGTTTCTGATTCTAGTTTAATATTGACATCTATTTGTTATTGAAATAGCTTATTTACATGTGCCAAGTGTGTATCAGTGAGCATTTTTCTGTTTTTTCTATCTCCCAATATTATTATGTAAAATCTCAGTTATAAGATAGGCCGGGGAGAAAATTGAGTTTAAAATCATTGCCAAGTTTCTATCAGCATTAGGATTAAATGTGGTGGTCGATGTTTATATTATTTGTTTTGCTTGTATAATCATCCATATAGGATGGTATATCTCCATCTTTAATCTATTTCCTAGGAGATATCTCACAGTGCTCCACTGGTCCTTCTAACATACTGTCATACTTTCAGGATGAATGTAGGCAATTACGTCAAAGCATGAGATGTGGGCTTGTAAAACGGTTGACTGTTGTAAGTATGCTTGCTAGAACTATTTCAAAGTTCGACCTGATACTGGACATTCGATTTTGTTACTAATATTCATTCTTGGATATAGGGTATGATACAAAAGAAAGCTATGGAACTCCAAGCAGTGAAGCTTAATGATGTGAGTTTTTAGCTATTGTTTGGTACTTAAATTTTAGAATAATATGGTGCATGCAATGCTTCTTTTTGCTTTTTATGCTATGTTTCCCCATTTTTTCAGGGTGGGGGAGGGGAATTATTAATTAAATGCTAAGCAGATTGTTTATCTTTGGTTCATAGGTTTATTTTAGAAAAGGTTTTTTTTTTTGATGTTTATTATCTCCTTTTTAAATGTAGCGGCTGGAGGCAGAGATATTGAGGCTAAACCATCTTCGGGATTGGGCCAGTGAGAAGGGGCATAAGAAGAAATATCCTTTCAATTGTAGCTATTTGAAATTTTTAGTTGCCTAGGAGAAGGTTCTCTCCTTTAAAGCCATAAGCTTGTTGCTAAATTTACTTGATGGATATAGCCTGAAGGAATAAATAGAGCTTTGCCTCCTAAATCTACCACTTTAGGAACAGTCCACTTACATTTAGACAGGCCTTCGCTAAAAAGTGTATTAAAAGTAATAAATTCTGAGTCTCTGTCTGTCTTCAACTGTGATATGAATAAAGAAATTAACAAATTTCTATTGAACCCAACCCTTGACGATTTTCACGCTCAGAGAATATATAGATAAGTTAGAACTTCTAAAGATGCCTGAAGAACGTCAGAAGAGAATATGTGAAGATCTAGGGATACACACTGATCCAAAAATGGATCCAAATTATGAATCAGAAGAAGATGCTGGAGGTGGTAATAACCACAGGCAAGGTATACAACTTACGGTGCTTTGTGGACATGGAAGTGCATATTTTCATTAGTTATTTATTTTACTTTTGTTATATTGATGAAGGTTCTGACTGATTCTGATCATATTACACAGATGAATATGTGAGGCCAAACTACATGAAATTTTCTCTAAATGGAAGAAAGTCTCCAAAGAAAAAAGGTGAGGAACTATTATACAACAATAGGTAATTGGAAACTTTACGTCCATGAAATTTAACCAGAGGTATTTGCACATCTTAATCAGGTGTAGATGTGGCACCGACTGAAGCTCAATATAAAACCTGTGAGAAAATTGATGTAACAGGATCAAATAGTTCAGAGAAACATATAGGCCGAGTTAATATTACTAACTCACCAATTGGTGGTTGGAGTGATGAAGCCAAACTGAGGTCCGGATCCGAAACTTCAACTGCAACTGTTTCCTTGAGAAACTCATCATCTGCTAATAATAGTGAAACTGAAAAGTTGTGGCACTATTGCGACCCTAGTGGTAAAATTCAAGGACCATTTTCCATGGTGCAGCTTCGGATGTGGAGTACAACTGGACTCTTCCCACCTGATATGAGGATATGGACAAATAATGAGCATTATGACTCCTTGCTTTTGACTGATGCTTTGAATGGACAGGTTCATCGTATGTCAAAGTTTCCAGATTATGCATCTTCAAAGGCACTAGCACTTGGAGCTGTCCCTGATAATAGATTAAATGAGGGATATGGAGACAAGTATTCAATAGGACGAACACAATATCAGATGACTAGTGGATGTGACCATGAAGATCAATCTAATAATCAGAGCCAAGCAAGTCAATCTTCTGGGGAAAATTTGAGATCTTTAACCGCTGCTAACCGCAAAGGTTCTAGATCCGATTTGGCTCCTCTGCCTAGGTCTCCTGATTCGCTTAAAAAGGGTGGTGACATATGTCTATCAGATCTGTCTAGTCGTACACCCATGGCCAGCAGCCAGGACTGGGAAATTCGGAATGCTGAAAACCAGAAGTCTCCATCTTCAGATATTCCTGTGCAGAATTTAGATATCTTGGATCTGCCAAGTCCTACACCAAAGCAGAGTGATGAATATCAGGCCACTGACAGCAAGCGATCTTTGTTAGTGATGAATGGGGCACACCTTACTGAAATAGCTAATAAATGGAGTGGATATTCCCCTACACCTGCAAAACCTTCCGTAGAGGAATGGGATAATGATCTTGTCCCTGCATCTTCACTGAAGCCACTTGAAGCTATAAGTGATCATGCTGCGATTTGGACTTCAAATAGCGACCAACATACTCATTCTTCTCAATCCCATTCCCACCTTACATCAGATTTTCGTAATTGGCAAGGAATTGTTGATGAACCAATTGAATTTGATGCTTTAAGTGTGGAATCAGTGTCAGATTTGTTGGCTGAGGTAGATGCAATGGAGCCTCGAAGTGATTTGACCTCACCTACTTCAGGAATGAGGTTTTACAAGGAACTGATGCAAGATTTTGGTGAGGAATTGATTGAAGATAGTAAAGATTACTGTTTTGGTTCAACTGGCGATTCTTGCCAAACACCTGATCCTGGAAAAAGCAGCTCTATAAGTTCCACGAGGGACATACAATTAACCTGTCAACCTACTGTGGCATGCGAACCTGTTGGGGGCCTCATGGCATCTCAGGCTCATACTCCTGATCCTTTTAGGAGCTCGGGTGAACATTCATCATGGGAAACAAAGTCCACAGATACTCCAGTTTAACTGGGGAAGCTGGATAAGAGTTCCGTCCTGCTGCACCAAGCAACAAGGTACAAGACATAATGGACACAACTAAGGCTCTAAGTACTGGATCAGTAACCCTAGATTCTGGTTGGGGAACTGTGCAGCGTAACATTAATCTGGTGACCGTTTAGGGTAATATGAATCTGGTTTTGGGAGTATCTGCAGAGGAAATTGAAAAACAAACCCATCGGGGAAATCCAAACATGAATAGCTATGCTCAGAATGTGAGTCTACCTGCCGTATGGTGGTGGTGGAGGAGGAGGATGTTCAAGGTCTCTTCCCAAAGGGCAATGACTGTAAATTGTACTAGAGTGGAAGATGCAAGGAGGGAGACTACCTACACCCATCATGGGGTAGTTCCACGTGCATATAATTTTTCTGTCCATTTAATTTTTGAGAGTAATCTCCCTCCAGTGTAGTTTTTATCTATGTAGTACATAATTCAAAATTCTGGCCATTTAATTTACTGGATGCTGTCCATTTCGGGGTGATTCTGAATTACAAGGTATTTTGATAGTCTTCATATGGATGAAATGATGAACACTGCTCTTTGACTTGAAATAAAAGCTTGACATTATAATAAATTGAAGCAAATAATTCTAACAAGTGTGTTTGATTTAATTTATTTTTCATGAAAAATGTCATTTTTTTCATTCAAATTCCTACTTTGAAGTGTTTGATTGTTATTTTTCTAATAAAAAGTATTTTTCAACTTTTAAAATATGCATAATTTTTCTTTCTTTTTAAGGAAGATATTTTCTTTTGAAGAAATAGGCTTTTTGCTCAAACAAGAGAAATATTTTCTTTTCTAAAATATATTTTTCATATTAATCAAACACTCTAAGTTTATTGACTTTATTTTGTATGAAAAATATCATTTTTACGTCGAAGTTTCTATTTTTGGGTTGTTTGGTAATTATCATTGAAGTTAGTCACCAGGATTTTTCACTCGACTAATCACTTTTTTCAAATAACCATTTTCTTTTTTCGGAAATAATCTCTTACGGCTATGAAATTTTGGATTCTTTAATCCCCATCGACAGAATCCTCACGTTTCCCTAGGAGTTAGCAAAATCGCCCTACCCCTTTTTCTCCGTCAGCATATAACCGAATTGTTGATAATTGGACAATAATATTACAGGAAATCGATCTATTCGTTATTGCAAGATTTAGGGCAGTCCCGTTTCATAATCAAGTCAAATACATATATTCTGCCAAAATCTGTTAATATTCGGTTCTGGCTTCGATTTCTCAACCCGATTCGAAGAGTTTCGTGAAAGATCTCAGTATTCGAATGGCCGCATATGCGGCAACTTGGCGCTTGGCACAATTGGGAACTGGGTCCTGCAGAACCTACTTGTTTGGTGCGAACAGGTTTGAATCCAGACCCATTTCGGAGCTAGCCAAATCTAATGGCAAACGCCTCTTTCTGGTCGACACACTGGCCCTTGTAAGCAATTTCTTGCATTTACTTGTTAACAAATTAAATTAGGATTTTGATTGATTCAGGATTTGAATTACAAAAGAATTTATATGAACTGTATTTCGATATTTGTTACATAGGTGAGGAGATTAGAGGCCCAAGGAGTGCCATCAAAGCAAGCGGAGGCTATTACATCAGCTATGACTGAAGTGCTCAATGACAGCTTAGAAAATGTGTCTTATTCCTTTGTTTCTAAAGGCGAAATGCAAAAGGCAATCTCCTTCCTCCCTGGTTTCCTATGTTGTTGTTGTTGTTGTTGTTATTATTATTATTATTTTGGTTATATATTTAGATCTTTATCAATGATTATACAATGTGCATTTTAACTATTTTGATGAATGGCTATTCTTTTTATTTTGTGTTCTTTCAGAATGAGATGACTCAGGAAGCCAATTTATCCAAATTCAAATCTGAAGTTAAAAGCTCTCAGGTACCCCACATAATTCACTTGCTTTATTTGGGTGATATTTCAGTCGTTGTGCCTTTATTTATGGCATTTTTCAGATTTCCAATTGGTTGAAGGAGTTGTTTTGATGACAAAATATATCCAGCATGGCTTCTTTTCTTTGTTAAACATTTTCATGGTCTTATTGGATTGCATGTGTGAAAAGTTGTTGACGAATTTTCTTTTACTGAAGCAAGAGGATTTTTTTTTTACTAGAAGGCCTCAATAGTTATAATTCAAATTGATCAAAGAGAGTTGAAGAGAATGAGGTCTTTTAGCGGGTAGAAATATCACAATTGTTCTACGTGTAACCTTACCTACAATGCACGTGCACAGGATTTGGTCTGCGTGGTAACATATATTAGATCCTATTATATGATAATTATCAGTCAGATGAAAGGAAAATGCTGGCATACACTAGATTTCAAGAAATTCCATATATTGCATCAGGTATTGACTTTTGTTTTGTCGTACCATAATGCTGTGGTGTTTGCAAAATCTTCAGATATATTGCCTGCATAGAAGGTGTTGCATGTCTGGCACTTTTTAAATTCTGATCCCAAAATAGTCCAATTTAAGCACCACAACACATGCCCGTCATTCTCTCAAAACTTGAAGCTAAAGCAACTGAGAAGACATATACATTGCCCATGCCATTAAATGTGATTCCCAAAATATTTTCTAAATATAATGCCAATTTTTTTGTATCAACATTACTTGACATTCGTCAAGATCCAAAATATCACCTGATTTAAAATTGTTATATACCCTTGATAATCTTGCTATGTATAACTGATGTCTCGGACCAAAACAACTTAACATTGGTTGTGATCTTAGGTCTTTTTTCCCTGACATTTGGATTCATTGAAAGAACATTCTAATCTAGAGATATCTCTCAGTAACATTGTGATTATAAACAAGGAGGGAATGTGCATTAGTTGAGGGTTAGCTTGGAGCCATGAGATATTAGACTATTTATGGAAAGGAAAGCTACAAAACTATGTAGAGGGCTTGTAATTCACATAATCCTTACTGGTCTTCTATTTTGTCTTTACTTGCTGTTAGACCTATATTTTTCTAAAGCTTATCGTGGGTGTTAAATTGATTCAAAGAAGTTTTCATTGGCATTCTTTAGTCTCTGTTTCTGTGGACTGGCAATTCCATGAGATCTTTGCAGGCTAGGGTGTACTTACCTAGTTTGTTTGTGGTGGAAAATTACTTTCCTGTGAATTGTTACTCCATATTGGAGGAGATTTGTCCTCTTCATTCTTCAATTTTTTATTTCTCCAACATCAGAATGATCGATGTGGAATAATAGTAGGATAAATCTCCACTTTTTTCTTTTGTTATTCCCATTTTAACTCTACGATCTATATAGCGGCCCCTAATTGTAAGAGAGACACAAAATAATAATAATAATAAATATTTAGGAAAAGTGGAGGTTATATGTGATCTCTGGATACCAGGGCTATCAATGGATTGGATTTTGATCCGAATCCGATCCGAATCCAATGAAATTAATGGGAGATGGATTCAGGGTCTTAGTTCGATAACCCGATTAAGATCCGAATCCGATAATCTGTTAATTAAATGGATTAAATATGCATATAGATCAATCCGATCCGATAACATTCCAATCCGATTTGTTATAAATAATTGAGTTGATAAAATATTTTTATGACATGTAATTTGTTACAAAAATAAATAAATTTAGAATAAAAAAGTCATCAAATTCAAAACAAAAAAAAATTAAAAAATTTATAATTCCAGCATTATTTTTTCCTAATTTCTTCAATTTCGGATCGAATTACCGGATCGGATATCCAATAAAATAGAAAAATGGATATGGATTTAATAATTAAATATTCGTTGGATTATCAGATCGTATAATTTTTCTTATCGGATCAGATATAGGCAAATCCGATCCATATTTGATTTATTTACAGCCTTATTGGATTCTTATGGATTGAAGAATTGATGAGTGTAATAGCCCAAGAAGTACCACATAATTGATTGGGATATAAGAAACATCCAGAACATGTTATATATTAGTAAAAATGAAACTAGCAAATACCTAGATAAGTGGGCGATGTATTAAAAACTTTAAACTCTTCAACCCGTCCTTCTTCAGCATTTTTTTCATCAAGTTTGAAAAAGCAAAAGCATCAAGAAATTATAGTGGTATCTTATAGGGTTGGAATACCGCTGGTTGCTATAAGATTGTCATTGTAACCTTCAACGCCTTATTGGAGAAATATTGTTGTTTGATTCAGATGTCCGATAAAGAGATTATATGTAGGTTTTTTGTAAAGGGAGGGTGACTTTGGTCTTTGAATTTGTTGCTACACTTTCATGCCTACAATAGTTTTGATGCAATGAAAAATTTTCCACTTTACTAGTGGGCTTGTCACCTTGCATAATCTAACCTCTTTGGTTGGTTTTCAGAAGATTACGTGGGACGTGTATATCATGAAGAGAAGTAAATGATAAATAAAATAATTTATGCATGTTTGGTGGAATGAAGAGTTGAAGGAAAAACTTGAACTTTAGTAATTAAAGTGGATTGAATGAAATTTTCAAGTGTTCCAAGAATTTATGTGATAGGAAGGTTCCATTGGGGTTAAAAGGCAAGTGCCACAAAATAGTGAAGGCATGCTTTATGATTCCGAGTGTTGGGTTTTCATAGGACAAGATTCTCATAAGATAAACCTAGTGGAAATGCGAATGCTATGATAGGTGTTCGGTCATATTAAAATGTTAGAAATGAATAGATATGCTAACAAGTTGTTATGGCATCGATTGAGGATAAATTAGGGGGAGGACAACTTAGGTGGTTGGATTATGTTTTGCATCAACGTAAAGAGGCTCTTGTTTGTAAGAGCCACGTGATTTCGGTAGAGCAAGTTAGAAGAGAGGAATAGACCAAAATTAACATGGCATGTTGTACTAGTCAAACATCAAGTTACTTTAGTTCTGTCTGTGTCCAGCAATGAACAGAGCAGTATGGTGAAAAATGATTAATTTAATTGACCCCAAATTTACGATGAATAAGGCTCCGTTTGTTTTAAATAATGAACGTCTTAATGGGTAGTTAGTATTTCCTGGAAATTTATGTGGTTTTGCAGCAATGCAGGCTGTGGGAAAGTGTGCCCACAACTTCTCACTTACAAAAAGAAAGATGCAACAAAATAATTCACTTTCTTGCACTTTCTCTTTGTAACGACTCGGGCCTTGTGCCCAAGCCGTTTTATCATACTTACTGTTCGCTTTGAATGGGCGTCTGTCCACTTACCTCTTCACGGATTTCTATCGCGTCTTTCAGGATTCTAACCTAAGACCTCTACCCAATAAGAGATTTAAGTTGAATCCTAATACCAATTGGACAAGTCTCTCATTAGGTAGAGGTCTTAGGTTCAAATCCCGAGGACGTGATTGAAATCTGTAAGCAGGTAAGTGGGTAGATGCTCACCTAAAACGGACTGTATGTATGATAAAACGGCTTGGACATGAGGCCCGGGTCTTTAAAAAAAACACGCATTTTTTTAACGACCTAACTTTAGTGCCCAAGCCATTATATCATACGTACTGTTCGTTTTGGATGGCCAATTAGTACCAGGATTCAACTTAAGTACTGAAGGAAAGGTCAAGGGTTCGAATTCTAGGGATGTGATAGAAATCTGTGAGGGGTAAGATGGGTTTAGGCTCTCCCAGAACGGACAGTACGTAAGTTAACGGTTAGGGCACGATGCCTGAGTTGTTACAACCAATTGGTACCAGGATTCAATTTAAATCTCTTTTAAGGGGATGTCAAGAGTTCGAATTTTGGGGACGCGATAGAAATCGGTGAGAGGGTAAGTGGACAGATGCCCACACAAAGCGAACGTTTGTATGATATAACGGTTTGAGCACAAGGCCTGGGTCGTTACAAAAAAATGCACGTTTTTTGTAACGACCTATGATTCGTGTTCAAGCCGTTATATCATACGTACTGTCCACTTTGTGTGGGCATCTACCCACTTATCCCTCATATATTTCTATCTCGTCCCCAAGATTCGAACTATTGACCATTCTTAACGAAAATGTCAAGGGTCGAATCTTGGGGACGAGACAAAAATTCGTGAGTCATAAGATGGGGTTAAGTTCTCCCAGAGTGGAGAGTACGTAAGAGAACGGTCGGGCACGAGGCCTGGGTCGTTACAAGTTTCGTCTCTTCAAATGTACCTAGTACATCAATCTTTGATACTGAAATGCTACATGAGGGCATGGGGCTTTTGACAATTTGTGAGCTACTCATTAGGTAATATGACTTTCTGTAACAAGTTTAGAAGATCTCCTTCCATCCGAAATTATTGTTGGTATTCTCATTTGGCACGATTATTTAGGAGATTGGAAAGTTTACCAATTTCACTTCTTGATGTTTGATTGAGACATGAATTCATATTTTTGACATTATATCTCTAAGTTTAGATGGGCAATAGGTGCAACATTGTGATTTAACATAGCGACATTTTAGGAAAGTACGACAAAGAAGAATCCTTCTAAAAGAAAATGGAGAAGTTCTATCTGGGATGGAGAAAGTGTAATTTTTGTATGGATAGAGTTTTATGATGATTTCACATTAAGATAAACATTATTTATCCCCTGGCCATTATTGTGTAAAAATGATGTTTTGAATAATGATTTTTTGTAGAATGTGTGGTTAAAAGTAGGAAAATTTGTTTGGGTTTATGTGCTAAATATTTTAATTTGTGAGTGTGTGGTTGAAAAGAGTATGAGAAATAAATTGTTTTGTTTTAAAAGGAGTCAATCGGGGGCTAAATATGAGCCTAATAATATGTCATTGACCAAAAGTTTATTGGAAATAAGGTTTTAGTTTGTTGTTTGCCATTGTTCTATGTGATAGTGAATTTTTTTTTGGGTTAGGTACTTAAATATAATAACACACTTTTGAGAATTCGTAACATTTATAAGACATGTATCCATGAAGCACAAGCCATTCTGAAAGAATCTATTTAGAAACACATGGATCTGTTCCTACTTTAGGAATAAGCATAAAATTACTCACTGTATTCTTAATCGTGTGTAAAGATCCCAATTATGCAAAAAGTATTTCTTTCTATTGATTTTTTATTTTTTATTTTTTTAATATGGAAATCAATGGGACTTGACTTTACGAAATTTCAGAAAACTATGTCCTATCCAGTAGACTATAAATGCTATTGATTCCCATTTTTTTGGTAATTGACTTTTCTACGTCGTACGCCCTAAATATTGGATCTGTGCCCATTATTTGTTATTGCTTCCTTAATGGGCATTTTATGACGTGAGCTGATGCAAGAAATTCAGTTATCGAAATATTTAATCCCTCATGTTAGGAGCTCTAATTGGTTAACCCGAAATCAATTTGATAGTAGTAAAAAGAATAGACAGCATCAATTTATTTTGTAGGACACTCGTTCATCTTGCTTTTTAAGAAATATATTATTTCTTTATGGAAAAACAACAAATATATGCTAAGTTCATTTCTTTTGAGCACTAGAACTCCAGTGGAACACTTATTATGGATTCATTTGTTATATGTTTGGTTCCTAATGCAGGATCACCATTTTTCTCTGTTACAACATGAGACTGAAAAACTCAAGAGTGATATAGAAAAGATGCGCAGCGAGTTGAGGTCTGTGCGTATAGTGTGAACTGCATATGATACCAATTTTGCATTCAGTTTTGAACATCAGACTACAATCATTTTCTTACAGATATGAAATGGACAAAGTCACAGCTGGGCAGCGTTTGGATCTTAATCTTGAAAGGGGGTAAGTTGTTTCAAAAACCTCAACTATAGACAAAATGAATCATAGATTATGTACACATTTAGTGCTGTGTGGATATTTTTAGGTTGTTAATGTGTTTTTTCACCAATGCAGGAGAATTCGTGATGAGTTGGCCAATCAAAATCAAGAAACTACTAATCTGACTAACAAACTTGATCGAGTGAGTATATCTAGCTGCTGAAAAATTGTAATTTGTACTGTTCGGTCTGTTTTTTACCTTATTGCTTCGGAACTTATTTTATTTCAGGAAATTCATGCATTGCGGGCTCAGTTGGAAGCTGCAAAATACGACGTGATAAAATACTGCATAGGTACCCTTGCCTCTGTCTCTGCTGTTGGTTTAGCTGTGATCCGAATACTGATGTAAGTTTGCACCGCAAAGTAATTCCCATTTTTGTGAGGAATTATATTGTTTGTCATGTTCAAACTCATTGGATATTAGATGGAAAAGAAATAACTTCTTTCTAATATAGTTACATTCAAAGCAACATTGTAATCTCTTGATCTTTCATTCCGTCAAACATAGTAGTAGGTTGTGTTCTTTTTTGAACTTTTTAGTTGGCTTGTTATCGAGAAGTTGTTGGTCTTTTTATTCATTTATTAGAGAGATTTACGAGTATTATCAACTTATCTACTATTCATTTATATTTATTTATGAGCTCTTCCCAAACATGTTTTTTGGTTGACACTTGACTTGTACTAGATTATACTTGTATTATGAATCAAACGCTTAGGTTGGCATTTGATGCATATGAAATTGTATACTGAATTCACTCTAAAATTTAAAATCTATAATAGAAGACATTGAAGTCAGTTGCAACTCTCAATGGTTACTGTGTAACCCATTGCACCACCCACTGTCCAAGACGAGCACCTTAAGCCCTTGTTTGGAATAGATTAAAATCTAGATTTTAATTTAAGTTAAACTTAACAATTAATTTTAACTGTTTTCATCAATTTTTATTAAAATTAATAAAAATCTGATTTTTTCTCCACCAAACAAGGGCTAAATAAAATTGGACCTAATAATTAGATCGTACATTTCTTACAAAAACGGATTGTTTTGTAGATGTGTCAATTTAGAAGTGTAATATAAATTGGATCAAATTGTGTAAAATGTTTGACATGCGCTTCTTTAGAAAATACATCTCCGGACTATATGAGCAAAAGTCAGTAACCCTGTGACAACGAATAAACCTGGTTATTCATATGAAGCTATCCGTCACCCACTAAATCGTGAAAGAGTAATCTCTAAGAGAATTTTAATCAAGTGAACGTAGTGTCTAAAAGACAATTTATTGTCCTGTTATTCATCCCGACTAAGAGAATCATGCACAACTCGTTCATTAAAAACAAGACGCCCTTAAAGCTTTACATTATTAAATTTGATATTACTTCTCATTTTATATTTGGGCGTTTAGTAATTAAGTCCCTACTTGTTTTCATTTTTCAAATTCATTTTCACCCATACAGCAAATTACAATCACATATTTTTCAACTGTTTATTTCAAAAATCAGGTGCCAGCATCTTTCTTCCAAAAATAGGTGACTCCACCTCACCCTATTCCAGATCCATCCACCTGCCTACAAATCTATTTCTCTCTCTACCCTCTCTCTAGCAGAACTCTATCACTGACTGTGGCACCTCATCGTCACTTGATATTGCTCGCATCGCTGTTACCCCGAGATTCAATCAGATGATCGATCGATTATCAACTTTGACGAGTTTGACTTCACCCACCATGATGTTGGAAATCTGATGACTTCCACTTGAGGGATTGGAGATGAAAGCAAAGAATAATAAACCAGAAACAATAGAGAAAACAAAAGGAAGTTCAAAGAAGAGATGAAAATAAGGTCCGAACACGTAAATTTTGTCTTCAAACTATATTTGTCCCATCTCGAATTGAAAATGATGTTTATAGGGATTATGACAAATGGTTTGCAGGATTAATCAAGCTTTGTAAAGGATTTAACACTTAAGTACTAGTAAAAATCCTCCGAAATTTGAAGAACACAAAAATTGAAATTTTGAATATGTAAGAAGGGATCTTTGATTTTAATGATGTGCTGAATAAAATATGTTTCTAAGATTGATAATCATCATCAAGCCATTGAACATCGATCACCTATATATAGGCCTCAATAGTCTCCCACTAAATGATGCCAAAATCAGATGAAAAGCCATCAAAGTTCAAATAGTAACGACTAAAGTAGTTAAGGGGCCTTTAGCCCTAGTATAAGGCTATGCGACCGCGTGCCAAATAGAACAATGCGGTCGCATAGTTCATTTGGTCTCCAAATTCAATTTTATTTCACAAACCATTTTATTAACTTTTGAACCATATTTACATCACATGATCGGTTGCATCGCCACATGTTGTCATGCCTTACTGGTGCACTGCCAGATGCGAGCGGCGACAACTTCAAACCAAATTCAGATCCTCAATGGCTTTGTTCCAAAGTTTTTCAATATGAATTTTTGTTAGATTCAGAAATGCCACGATGATGAGCTCCTTTCGCTGCTCCATGTCATCTTCTTTGCTGATCAACGAAGGTGACGGACGGAGCACCGTCGGAGTAAACTATGAAGCCGCTAATTTATCTGTTTTCAAAACCTTCCTATTAAGAGATGGTCGAATAAAAGTCTTTGAGGTGTAGTGGTGGTGTTTTTGAGGTGGAGGTGGTGGGGGGTGGAGATGGAGATGGCTATGGTGGTTGTACATTTGAAGTGCAGGTGGTGATGGTAGGTTGTGAATTTATGGTCGCAGCAGCAATTTGGATGGTGCCAACGTGGAGTTGGGTGAGGTGGGGCGAGGTAAAGAATGATTTTGTCTTGTGACCAATAAATAATTTTTTGACATATTAAAATGTGATTTGAAATTAAATATGTAACAGTGATCACAAATTGTGTTTTTGTGATTTAGACTTTGTGCTATTTGTGATTAATACGTGACAGTAATCATAAATTATGTTTATTTGTGATCGTGACCTATTTGATTAAATATACGTCATAAAATTTTATCAGAAATCACAAATTTTGACTATACGATTTTTAAAAGATTTCATAAATTTTTTAAAATTATAAAGTGTATATTGAAAGTATGGTAGTGATATATTTTTCCTCATATTTTATATGATTCACGTTTTAATCAACGTTACGCATTTAATCAACTTCTATAAAAGAATTCTTTTTTAACTAAATCAAACCGGTGCTAAAAATGTTTGAATATACAAATTTAATAGGGACAATCCACATCTTCTTGGACTGGGCTAAGGCCCAACCCAGCATAAGACTATGACTAAGACGCAGTCCATTAACTAAACCAACTGTATTGCCAAGAATATATTCCATTCAAATCTCAAGTCCCCAACGGCTAGTTGTCGACCCACTCGCTGCTTGAACACGCGCTCCAACGGTCAATTTTCTCTCCCAACCCTATCTATTCTCCCAAATTCTCTATATAACATTCCCCCATTGTACAAATTTTATTCCTCTCTCTCTCTCTAACCAGAGCCGGCCTTCAGAATTTCTTAATCCTACAGCAAAAGCGAAACCCAGTTGAATTTTTCAGTGAATTCTTGATCCCACAATCCAAATGGAAACCCCATTATCCACCAGAAGAGTAACAAGATCACAGACCTTGGCTGACAAAAGCATAAACACCAAGAACAATATGGAAATCTCAAGTAAGTTTAAAATTTTATTCTTCTCCTCTTTCTTGATTTGCAGTATTATATTCTTGGTTTAATCTTTATTTGCTTCTTTTTCCAAGATATTTCTCAAGATTTTGAAAAGACTGTGACAAAATCAAGGCAGATGAGTAACAAAAAAGGACAAGATCGATCAGCTTTTATGGATATAACAAACGATTCCCCAATTGTTGGGCTTGCAATGGGGAATTTGAAAACCCCATCATCAACAATGTCCAAGAAGAGGATCAACAGTCAGGCCAACAACACCGGTGGTACTCCGGGCTCGGGGGAGATCCTATTGAGAGGACAAGTGAAATCCCTTTTGCAGAAAGTTGAAGAAGAGGCGGAGCTTTCGAAAGTTATTTTGCAACACAAGCCTTTCTTTAACCTTGTCAACTCTCCATTATGCCTTCTTGCACCAACTCCTGCAAATACACCCCAAATTTTGAACCTCGGTGATAGTGGAAATTACTTGCCTTCTGTTACACCATCCCCTGTTGAAGACAAGTTTTTGATCCAGCAGGTTTCTTTTATTTATTAGTTATTAATTCTTTTTTATTTATTTATTTATTGGGGTTTATTTATTTATTTTTTGTTTGTGTACCTTTTTGAAATATTGTTTTATAGAATCAGGTGTTAAGTGAGATAACAGATGCGGTGAAACAAGATGCAAGGGAGTCCGAGAAGTGTGTGGTTACAAGGTCTCTGCTATTGGAATTTTTTGAGAAGTCAGACGGCTCCGATCCATCCGTGCTGACATACCAAGGTGGAGATAGTGAAAGTGAACTGAAGCCATCTACTGATGATGATGATGAATCGATTTGGTCTATTCAGGTTAATGCAAGCAGTACTAGAGACGACTACGAAGAAGAAGAATTAGAAGAAGAGGTCGATAAAGAATGCGATTATGACTACAATTTCGTCGATGAAGAAGAAGAAGATGACAAGGGATTGCTTGATGAGCTTTGTGAAGGGATTATCAAAATGAATATGAATGGATGCAAGAAAATTGTAAAATTTACTGGCAAACATACTCGATTCGTGTACAGCAGTGATGATGAACTTGAAGGAGAAGAAGTAGTATGCATTGGTGAAATTGAATCTCCTGTTTCATAATAATTTGAAGGGTGTGTGAGAATTTTATTGCTTTAATGGTCGTCTTTCTTTAGACGCCATGTCAGGAATTGAAGGATGTGTGTTTTCTAGTTGTGCTTATTCTCAGTTTCTGGATTTGGATTATACTCTGANGTGTGTGAGAATTTTATTGCTTTAATGGTCGTCTTTCTTTAGACGCCATGTCAGGAATTGAAGGATGTGTGTTTTCTAGTTGTGCTTATTCTCAGTTTCTGGATTTGGATTATACTCTGATGCTGTAATCATTCAAAGAATTTTGAATTGCAAAATCCCTTCATTACTATTCAAGGATGTGTGTTTTCTAGTTGTGCTTATTCTTAATTTCTGGATTTGGATTATACTCTGATGCTGTAATCATTCAAAGAATTTTGAATTGCAAAATCCCTTCATAACTATTCAAATCTTACATTGAAGTTTAAAAACTTTGCCTTGATCTAGATGGATTCTATCCATAAACAAAATACAATAAAAATACCTTGAACTCTACAGAGGGCTAAGGAAAAGGAAAAAAATCACATTTCGTTACCCTGTAAGACATCTCCAGACAAGCCTCATGTGAATATTCCCAGCATAGCATTTTGTGAAGCAGCTTACAAGTGGGTCAGAACATGGGCAGGAGCATGTTGAAACCCCATTTCTTCGTCCCCGTGCGAAAAATGCATCAATGGTAACAGACCAGACAAGCCTCGTAGGTAACGTGCTCCAGAAAATCAAGCAGATAAATGAACGAGGAATTTGATGGGCATTCCAGAGAAGAACGCCAAATAAATTTCCTGTAAACATTCTTCCAACATTAGCCGATAATTTGGACAAGTCTGGAATCCAAAATGATAACTCCGACGAACCAGTTACAAGCATTAAGCTTCCAGGAGCCCATTTGATTACAGGTGGTTCGGCCTGTGAACTCATCCAACTGTCAAACGTCGTCAAAGTAAAATAACAATACAAGTTGAGCATCATAAACAGAGGCTTAGTTTTGAAAATTTAACGTCAGAAATGTAAGAAATTATGTAAAAGCCATCAAAATACCAGATAGCCAGCCAATTAAACTGAAAGTACTGGTTACTCCCCCTATGCTAAAAAGTTAAAATATCAACTGAACAATTAACACTATTTTGCAGAGAACTAGCTGAATATAACAGAATAAATGGAAAATCACAGTCAATTTCCCCAAATTTCATTCCATTTTCTAATAAAACTAACAATTCAACTAGAAAGGAGTACAAGCATAATCACGAAAGATCATCCCCGACTTCCATGCTCTGAAGGATTTCGTCAGTAAGTTCCAATGACACATTGTCCTCCTATTCAGTTTAGAAAAAATACTAATTGGTATAAACAAAATTAAGCATAAAATAGAAACATAATAAAATCTTCTCAAAAAACAACTGCAAATTTGATTAGTATACGTAGTACCTGCCATCTTTAATTTTTCTAGGATCTCAATTAAAAGCGCCAACGATTTTCGATTTCTCTGCCCACACCAAGAAAGCGTGCAGGTGTTTATAATAGCTCATGTTTGGCCAATTATTGAAAGAAAATATATTTTAAAGTAAATATTTATATTTAATTCCATTTTTTTCAAAACTCATTTTTTTTCCAAAATATATTTTAAACTACATTTCTTCCATAAAATAATTTTAAGGTAAACTCAAGTTTTTTCCAATTTTTAACCATACATTCTGTTAGAAAAATTATTTCTCACAAATTTATTCTCAAAAAATCTCAACCGGGATTAACCTTTGACTATACAGATTTTTGGACAAAAAACTATCAAAGTCGTTTCTTCTACTATTTATTCAAAATTTAGGGATTGAAGTTATGAATTTACGTATAAAATTATTTTATTGAAAAACTATGTAATTGAAAATAAATTTAAGAAAAATTAACCACTTCTAAGAAGGGCAAAACAGGCCTCCTACTATTCTGGTATTCTTTTTCCTTTGTTTGCTTTAAAATTCAATGAAATGAAGAAGCTAAATTGCTAAATAATCATTATTCTTGAATGACTTCAAAATTTTTTCAGTAAAATAAGAAATTCGATTCATAACCACAATTTAAGAACAGTCCAATTCACTGTATCAAACATGTTATCAAATGTCTCATTTAATGTCTTATTTTCTTCCGGTAGAATTATTTATGCTTTGGGTTTTTCCTCATTTGTATGTGAAAGCAGAATTCAAATCACCGCCACAACCCATTGTCGATCAACCAGGGGTGGATTTAGGGGGGGGGGGNTTAATGTCTTATTTTCTTCCGGTAGAATTATTTATGCTTTGGGTTTTTCCTCATTTGTATGTGAAAGCAGAATTCAAATCACCGCCACAACCCATTGTCGATCAACCAGGGGTGGATTTAAGGGGGGGGGGGGGGCTGGACATTTAGGGGGGGGCCTGGACTGGGCTACTGCCCGTCCAGCCCCCAGCTCATTTAATTTTTTAGTAGAAAAAAAAAACTTTCTTGTGTAATTTTTTTTTTTTGTTTTACGTATAGCCCGGTCTGAAATTCGGTCATGGATCCGTCCCTGCGATCAACGGTATCATTTAGAGAGATGAGATCGTGCCATAGCTTATCGTAGGAAAAGATGCTTAATTACTAGTGGGCAACTAGCACCCTTATCATTTAGGCACGGAAGCAGAAGCTTGAAATAAGATTTTTTTCTTCCCCCTCCGACCTTAATCGATTTTTTCATTTCTACTAAGCTTCTCATAGGACAGGTTCCAACAGGAGCTACATGTTGCCTTCATATCTTCTGTTGATAAAGGAAACATTAGAACAATGACCAATATAAGCATGCCAGCAGCTCCCTATCCTACTCTCGGAGCTTTTGCTTAATCTTTTAGGATAATGCTACATGTACATCAACTTTTTAAATCAATTGTCCAGATTTTACCACATTTAACATTGTCAACAAACTTTGTCAACCTTCACTATACAAGTAAAATAATTCTCTTTTATAAGAGTTTAGTCTTTGAAAGATGGCTTTAAGTAGAACTGGTTTGATTGCTGGTATGGCCTTATTTTGCAGCCATTGGTATATACCATTTAACACTTGGGCTAGAGCCCTATACAAAGTGTTTTTTGCCTCTTCTGATCATGCAAGGAAGGAAATGCGTGAAGCTTGTTTTGATTATTTGAGCCTTGGGGGCGTATGTTGAAGGTGTTGATGCATGTTGTATAAATACGACTAGCAGAGTTAGATAGTCTAAACATGCAAGATCGTCTCGTATTTTTACAATTCTTCAAATAAAATTGTGAAAATGAGAGCAATGTTGTGTATTTATCGAGTACGTCATCGGTACAATTATATTACTCTTGGCATCTTTATAATTCATTGGGATGTTGTATACTTCCCAACTTCAATGTAAATATGCTATTATTTGTATCTTCCATGTTCATCTTCAAACGAGTTGGAATTTGACCACACAGAAAGTGCATTTGCTGATGCTTAGCCTCCCTTTGGATGAATTTATAACTCATTTTAAATGGTCAAACTTCATTTACAATTATACATTCCAATGAATATACAAGTATTGCCTACTTATCCACTGCTCCATTACACATTTCTATCTAGCCTCTTCAGTGCTAGGGATGGAGTCCAAATAGTAGGGCTAGAGAAAAGCCAATGATCCTTGACATACACCTTCTTTGATTCCATTATAACGTAAATGAGCCTAACCCGTCACTGTAAAACTGGAGGTTTGCCTTCAGCTTATACACTACAAATCTCAATTGTACCGGACTGTGGGAAATGCTAACAATGCACTCTCCCGATTCATAGTAATGTTCGTGTTTGAATACAACCGTGTCTATATTTATGTCAGCAACTAAGTGATTAGTTTTATGATCAGAACCAACTGCTACCGGGTTGCTTCATCACCCCATATCTCCTCATCAATTCCCTCACAGCGGCCGACTCTTCCCATTTCTCTGCGTTGGCATAAAGATTCGACAAGAGAACATAAACAGCTGGGTCATTATATTCAGTTTTTAAAAGAAATCCTGCAGCAATACTTCCCAATTCTAGATTACCATGAGCAACACACGAACTGAATAATGTCCACCAGACACTGGGATCAATGTCAATATCATTATCGTTTATTAGTCTCTCTGATATATCAAGAAATCCAGCTCGACTTAACAGGTCAATAACACAAGAAAAATGGTGTACTTCAGGTTCCATACCATAAGTACGGACCATTGAGTTGAATATCCTAATGCCGTCAGCAACTAAACCTGAATGGCTGCAAGCTGAAATAACTGCAGTAAAGGTGGCTTTATCGGGTATGATTCCATCAGAATCTTGCATAGCCTCAAAACAATCAATAGCTTCCTTGCCTTGTCCATGCTGTGCATGGGCAGATATAATTGAGTTCCAAGATATTATATCTTTTCCAATCATTGTCTGAAAAACTTTCAAGGACCAACTGAAAGCTCCGCACTTAGCATACATCGTAACAAGCGCATTGCCCAGAGAAATTTGCGAAAAATACCCAGATGTGAGAATGTATCCATGAAGCTGTTTTCCATGCTGTTGATCCGAAATGCTGGCACAAATGCTCAAAGCATGGCAGAGGGTGTAAACATTTGGCCTCAATCCTGATAGAAGCAATTCATGAAATTGCTGCAAACCGCCTACAGGCAATCCGTTTAATTGAAATCCAGAAATTAATGTATTCCAAGAGATCAAATTCCTGTGGGACATTTCATGGAACAATTTATTGGCTTGGTTCAGTTCACCAAGATTGGAAAAAGCAGAAAGCAATGCATTTGAAACTTCAATTTTCAAGATAAGTGCTTTTTTTGTTACGCTGGCTTGAATCATCTCAACAACCACTAGCAACTCGGAGCTCGCTAATAAGCTTCCAATTGTAAACTCATCGGGTTCAAAGTCGTCCCTTTGCATCTGAAGGTACGCTAAGATTGCATCTGCACTCAAACTTTCTTGAGCATAGCTTGTTATAATTGCATTCCAAGACACAATATCCTTCTCTTTTATTCTCATGAAAACCATGCGAGCTGCATTCAAGTCCCCACAACTAGAATACATGGTTATTGCTGCATTACTCACAGACGTACAATCTTCAAAACCCATCTTAATAGCTTGGCCATGTACTTGAGTAGCAACTCTAGACAACAAACACGCACTTATGACACTCACAAAAGTCAATTCTGTTGGTCTCCAACCAGCTTTTTGCATGTCTTTGAAAATTAACAAGACATCGTCACCTCTTTCCATGCTTGATAGACCAGCCATCATTGCATTGTAAGTTATTTCATCTCCTAGTTCACCTCTTGTTTCCTCAAATACTCCATATGCATCTGTAATACTTCTGCAGTTAAAATACATAGTAAGTAAAGCATTAATCACTGAAGATCTTACCAAAAACCCAGTCTTGACAATCAATGAATGCACTTGCCTTCCAGAATCCAACATCTCTAAAGAACACAAACTCAAAACACTAGCAAAAGTATAATTATCATGTTTTACACCCAACACATGCATTTTCTCGAAAAGATTAAATACAACCTCAGCATGTCCATTTTCAGCACATCCAGTGATGATCGCATTCCAAATTGCAACATTTTCTTGCGGACTTCTATCAAACATCCAAAACGCGTACTCCGATTCACCAAGCTTCATACAAGCTGATAACAATGTGGTCCACGAATAAATATCCGGTCTTTGTATTTCATCAAAGACCATTTTGACCAACGCTATATCCCATGACTTTGCATAAAGGGAAAGCAGAGTATTTGAGACATGAGGGAATTCTTTGAAACCTGACTTCATGGCGTGGCCATGGATTTGGGAACCAACATATACATCACGAAGGTTGCTGCAGGCAGCAAGGGCAGTCGATAAGGTGTAATGGTCAGGTTTCAAGTGGTGGGTAGAATGGATTTGTTGGAAGAGGTGGAGTGCGTCCCAGTATTTTTGGGCGTGATTGAGGTTTTTCAGAAGGCAATTGAGCTTAATCAGTGACTTGGTGAAATCTTCTGTTATGGCTATTTGAGAAGAAGCTAGATTCGATAAAGAGTTTCCAATTTGATGCAATTTCATGCCACACGTGAAGATTTGATCATTAACAAAATAAAATCAAACTCTAATTAAGCAATAAGTGCATAGCAAACAAATGCGCTTTGTTGGTAATTACATAGCCTTCATTTTAGAGCATAACGTGAAAAAGGAGGACACCGGAAGATCAGCCTTGCCTCCATCACCACTGCAGCCAAGAAAAATTAAAACAGGAAGAATTAATGGGAAATCATAAACCCTAACCTTGAAAAATGGCTAAGAAAGAGTGGAATAAATAAATAAATAGAAAGAGGGAAATATTGAAAAGCTTAAATACAAAGAAAATAGAACGGGTTAATTTCACTGATGGCCATCCAACTTTATAGTTGGTGTCATCATGGCCACCAAACTTAATTGTATTTCATCATGATCGCTAAACTTTATATTTAGTGTCACAATGACCACCCAATTTAATTTTATTTCACCAAAACCGTTCAATTGTATATAACGTGGCCACCCAATCTTATATAATATTTCACAATGGCCACTCGACTTCTTTTTACTATTTTTGTTAATTTTAAAAGTGATAAAATAGTAATTATATATATAAAATATTTTTAAAAATATTTTTAAATAAAAACTTATTTTAAAAAATCAAAATAAAATAAAAACTTATTAAAAAATATTTTTAAAATAAAATAAAAACTTATTTTAAAAAAAAGTTACTTAGAAAAATAAAATAAAATAAAAAGTTATTTTAAAAAAATGTTCTTTAAAAAATAAAATAAAATAAAAAATTATTTTAAAACAAACATTTTAAGTTTTTTTTTATATAAGTTTTATTCTTAGAAAAATAAAATAAAAAAAATTATTTTTAAAAAAATATACTTTGAAAAATTAAAATAAAATAAAATTATTCTATTTTATTTTTTAAAATTTTATTTTATATATATAATGTAAAGTTGCCGTTTTACCCCTTTTAAAATTAATGAAAATAGCAAAAAGAAGTCAAGTGGCTATGGTGAAATATTAAATGAAATTGGGTGGTCATAATGAAATGTTATATGCATTTGAATGACTTTGCTGAAATAAAATTAAATTAGGTGGTCATTGTGACACTAAATATAAAGTTTAGTGGCCATAGTGAAACAAAATTAAGTTCGGTGGTCATAATGACACCAACTATAAAGTTGGATGCCCATCAGCATAATTAACCCAAATAGAACCAAATTAGAACCTGGGCCAAAGCCCAATAACCACATGAAGGGTCGAAAAGAACAATGGGAAAATTTCATAAGTAAGGGATTAAGTATCACTCATTTCAAAATTAAGAATATAGGTTTTAAATTTCAAAAATCAGGTTTTTATTTAAATTTATTATGATTTAACTAATTAATTATATATTTAATTAATAAATATATTAAGGTCACAAATCTATACAATTTGGTCACAAATTAACCATTTAATTAGCCA
>CAIGRP010023826.1:0-24028 GCA_903798385.1 Fraxinus cuspidata | reverse complement strand
TAATTTATCAATAAAATAAAATAGTTAAATATTTTCATCTATAATTAATAATTATCACTGTGGTGGTTTGAATTCGGTATAAGCACCCGTTTGGTACACATTCTTTCAAAATACATTATTTCAAAATTTATTTTTAATACATCAATAATTTTTTCTTACTTTTTAATCACATATTTTTTTAATCGTATCACTGTTTAAAATTCATTCTTTTTCAAGAATGTCAATCAAACACATCTTAAATTATCAAATTTCATTGTTTACTTTCCCACGGAATATGTTTGTTTTTTATTTTCCTTTACTTTGAGCTTGACTTTTAATTAGGGACCGATGTTAAAAAAAAAAAAAGGTAATTTGAATACAAATTTAAAAGGCTAATTAGAACAAATCGTCACAATCTTTCAATGTTTACATTTCAACGTTTTTTAGCTAAATGTTCTAACATTTCCTTTTTGACAATTTCACCCTCATTTTCACATTTCATTGTGGAAAAGGTTATTACATCCAACTTCCTTCACTTGTCCTTTAAATCAACACAAAAGTCAATTTTTATTTTAAAAACCAAGGATAATATTGTGTTACCCAATTTTTTCCTAAGACTTCATCTAGAGAGACTCACGATACTTTTTCAGACAAGAGACCTAAAGTAGTTGGAGTTAATCAGATAATAAAGCAAGAAGAAAGGGAAGTTTGGGATACTAGACTTAAACCCTACATTCAGTATTTAGGTCAGAAAACTAAAATATCAGGAAAGAGATCACAAATTTGAATTTCTTGTTTCAATGTCTCCATTTTCTCAGATATTAAGGGTCCGTTTGATTGGAATCGTGGAAAGAAAATGAATTTCAGGGAAAGTAATTGCTTAGAACTTATTTTTCCAATGAATTGTTAATTAAGTGTGTTTGATTGGTATAATTTTCCACCTGAAAATTTTTTTAAATTTTGGATCTTTTTGTTCACGTTTTGCTTTATTTCACATGAAAATTGTCCATTAAAGTGAAATTTTTTTTTTACAATTGGTTATGAAATTTGTTACCATTGCCAAAAAGTAAAAAAAAAAAATGCTCGAAAACAATTTTTTCACCATTTTTTCATCAAAGTTTAGTATTCGTTTAACTTCATTTTACATGAAAATTATCCATTAAAGTGAAAATTTTTTTAACAATTGGCTATGAAATTTNTTGCCAAAAAGTAAAAAAAAAAAATGCTCGAAAACAATTTTTTCACCATTTTTTCATCAAAGTTTAGTATTCGTTTAACTTCATTTTACATGAAAATTATCCATTAAAGTGAAAATTTTTTTAACAATTGGCTATGAAATTTAGTTCCATTGCCAAAAAAAAAAAAAAAATTCTGGCAGAAACTGGAATTCATTTTCCCAACCTTAGAACCAAGGAAAATAGGCGCGTGGGAGGGAGGGGGGTGGGAATTGGTTTTTCATGCCAAATTTTGCCAATCAAACAAGTTCAAAAGTGGGAATTTGAATTCATTTTCCATTTTCCCTAGAAAATACTTCCAATCAAACAAGACCTAAACATAATTTCACTGTTTTTCTCTCTTTAGTTTTACATAAAGAAAGTGATGGTTGGCTGAGAATATACTATGAAATGGGGGCCTTGATTTGGTTGCTAAGGCAAATACCCATCCAAGCGAAAAAAATCCCTCAAAAAATTCGTAGTTTTTCTCTTTCTGTTTCAATTTTGTGTTTTGAGTTTTGAATTCATTTTGAGTTTTATGTTTTGAGTGTTCATTTTGAAATTGTTAAAAATGTGTTCTTTTTGACATTTTGAAAAATTATTTTAAAAACACCAAAAATACGTTTTGAAAATTTTGATTTGATTATAATTGAAAACACTCGAAACGACAAATTTGTTGTTTTATGTTTTCTTTATAAATTTTTAACTCGTTTTTAATACTGCGTTTTCAAAAATGGGAAAGAGAACACGTTTTCGATGTTTTGGAAAATCGAAAACAGAAAACGACTTGAAAATGGTAAAGAGAACGGGTCCTTAATTTCTTAGCATCCTTTTGTCCAGTGTTAAGGTTTTGCAATTTCAAGATAATATAAGCCCAAAGTACAATTTGCTTACTTTAACGTAAAAATAAAATGAACTAAACTTCAACACAAACCTAAGAGCATCTCCAAGAGACTCTCTATTTTTAAAGAGCATATTCTATCATTAAGAGAGCATTTATAAATTTAAAGAATTAAAATTTTAAAGTGCTCAAACAAGGTATTTATATTTAACACTTAATTTTATCATTTTCAAAAAATATTTATTATTTTTCTTTATCTTTTATTTTAACTAGCTTTTTAAAATTATTTTATTATTTTACTACATTGAAAATTGAAATACTTTGAATGCGTAAATTAAAATTTTAAGTTAAAGAGTCTCTTGGAGCATGATTTTAAATGTTGATTTTTTAAAATAAAGAGTATCTCATGTTTAAAGAGTCTCTTGGAGATGCTCTAAGCCCTGTAATTCCAGATTTAACGAGAATTCTTTTAATTTTCTAGATCTCTATAAAAAAAATAATAAAAAAAATTGCTAGGTAACAGGGATAAAAAAAGCACACACAGTTGCAATCTTGATGATGAACGGGTGATTTTTCCTACGTGGGATTTTTCTTTTCTTTTTTTTTTATTGCACTGAAAAATTATGAGGGGAAATTGTAGATTAAAGAAAAAATGAAAGAGAAATGGATTTTAATTAACTGGTAGTCATTTTTGAAAGGTTGTTGGAAGAATGGGGAGGGAAAAAATTGGGTAAGACTATATTATCATTTGTTTTTTAAAATAAAAATTGCATTTTATTTTGATTTAATGGAGCAAATGACGAAAGTTGGATGGAATGATACCAAAAAATGAAAGGCACCGTCGTTTTGTACACAAATATTGAAAAGTAAAAACGTTTTGTGCTAATTAGCATATTTTAAAAGAGGCTTGCAACTTGAAATTCAATCAATGAAAATACAATGTGAAAGTTGTTGTAATTTTGTATTGAAAATTGGTTTTGATCAATTTTAAATGATTATTTTAGTGAAATTCGCAATTTAGTGAATGAGAAATTAAGTCGAATTTAAGCCATTTAAATACTTGAAATTTTTGAAAAATCGTATAGAATATTATGAAATATTCTATAAAATATTTGAATGAAAATGAGTGTTTTTCCATATGAAATATCGTGAATTTTTGTATATTTTTTTACAATTGGTGTGTCTTCGTATATAGATATAAATTTTAATAAGCGTGTCTTTCAAATGATTGTATCTTTTGAAACAAACATTTCCAACTACCATATATAGATTCCATGCGTTTGGATTTTAATAACTCAATTTATAATTCCATATCATATTCTTTGTTGGTTTGCTTCAAAACATTTCATCAAAGTGGTTTTCTTATGCATCAAAGTCATGGTTATGGTAGAAAAAAATTCGTTGGAGTTCATTAATCTACGCTATTTGGAGTGCTCATATTATGAGGTGTGATCGTTGTATCTTTCGAGATAATTATTGAAAAACTGTTAGCATCGATGCGGAGTAAATTCATCTTAACGACAAAGTTTCAAACATTTGCCTCACCCAATTCCTCACATCATTCTCTTGTTTCATTTTTTGACTTCTTTCAATTATATTTTGATTTTAGAAAAATGACTAATTTTCTTTTGTTTACATTGAAAGATTTGAATTGAAGAATGTAATGGCTTTTATTTGAAGAATAGAAAGGATTGAATCCATCGTCATGTATTTGACTTCGGCAATTATCATTTCGCAATCTCAAATCTAATTTTTGGTAAGTCGAATTATGCTCTTGTTTGAGCCCCATTTTCTCCAATAAAATAATATTACACGTAAATCGAAAAAAAATCTTCATTTTTTACCATATGTTCTCCAAGAATGCATTTTTTTTTAATCTCAAAATGGGGCTCAAACAAGGTCTATGTTTCGTTTTCACACAAATAAACAGTTCGTTTTGTGAATATTCCCAACAAAAGTTACCCAATCCAAAAAAAGCTTGGAGCTAAATAGGTGAAAAGGGAACTCGGTTTAGCCGTTGAACCTGTAACCCACCTTGGGTTACATTTAGGTTAAAGTTGGAGTCGAATAAGAAAAATGTGCTTCATGTACTCTTAACAAAATGTCGGTAAAACTTAAATTATAGCACTTGTTTGTTTCTAGGTAGGAGAAATCGGACCGTTACTTTTCCACAAACCCAATTTTTTATTGCATTCATCTGACGCTAACATGACATTTCACCGTAGCGTTCATTGTTTTCCTCCTCACTTCCCCTACCCTACAATTCTCTTCAAGAACAATATTTCTCACTATTCTCCTCGCTATTGGACACAAGAGTGGGCATGAAAGAAATTACAAAAATAACAATGGAAGGTATTCAAACCAATGACGTAAATGGTGGGACCCATGATGTGATGCAAAAATGATTTCTACAATTTAGAATGAGAAAGACAAACAAAGGCATGAATATGAATTAAAGTCAATAATGTATAGGAAGTGGAAATATGAGAGAAAAATCAAGTGAGCTTTCTAGATCATCTAAAGCAAGTTTTGAATAGAAAGAAATATAGAGAAGTAGCAACACAGACTTCTAGGTCTTCTAAACCAAATATAGTATAACGATTGAGCAACTAGCTCGAGTCATAATAGTGGAAAAGTTTATTTAAAAGATTTGTACTATAATGGTCGTGAGATTCCAATGATTGAAAGTCGAATATATCATTCTCATTTTCTGACCAAGTTAACATAAAAATAAATGTTGAGACAAGAAACATGTTCCCCATCTCACCCCGATTCCTCGGAAGGACCGGGAGGCAGGTGGGAGCATGTATTCATCCCTAATTCGAAGATAAGAAAGAATATTGGGCTCAATTGTATTATTTTAAAAGTTTAAGGACTATTAAAAATTACATGCATATGGTGTCAAGACTTGAGGTATCCCTAATTCGAAGATCAGAAGAATATTGGGCTCAATTGTAATATTTTAAAAGTTTAAGGACTAAATTGTATATTTAAAAATTACATGCATATGGCGTCAAGGCTTGAGGTATCATTTCGAGTGAGGATGATAAAAGCATGGCAGAAAAAAAAATCTTATTTACCATCTCATGTAATTATTTATTTATTTAGGTACAAGACGGAACGGGAGATTGTATCATCCCTCAGTGTGATGACGATCACAAGTTACTAGCTCAGGTTCAAGGCTTTGTTGCAATTTTGACAAGTTCAAAGACCAATTTACAAATTTCCATACTTCAGGGACTAAAGTACAATTTCAAAAAATATTATCTCTCTAGGATTTTCGAGCCTAAAAATGTGGTATGATCGAAAACTTGAAATTGAATGTAAGAACTTATTTACCCTTGTTTAAGCTTTATTTTCAATAAATAATATTAAACTCGAAATTTTTGTTTACTTTTTAACTACATTCTTCAAAAAATACTATTACAAAATTTATTTTTCCAAAAAAATGTCTCAAACAAACCCCTAGTTTGTTTAATGATTCGTTAAAAGATTGAAAGCGTTCATATCTCGTTTAATACAATTTATGACTATTATCCACCTCTATTTTATTAAATTGGCGAATGCAAATGACTCATTATTTTATCACACAATACAAAAAAAATAATTAAAAAATATATTTGACAGGATCAGCAAACCGTGCTCCATGTACTCTAATCAAAACTTGGGTGAACCTAAATTTACATATATGTACAATAGGCAGTAATGCATACAAACAGAAATATCAAAACGAATCAAGCAAAAGCTTTCAAAAATGTCAGCCACTGGTTTTGAACAGAAAATATATAGAAGCAGCTGCTCTGGCTTCAGGGCCTTTTAATTTTGTAGATGAGCATTGTTGACCCGGAAAATATACCTTTCACGTGGTCAACAACGAGTAACTCCAAGTAGGCTTTTTCCTGTGCAGTGCGCACTGCAACACACCGTTAGTCATTTGTGGCTTATTTCGATGGTGGTGGAAGGGGTCGTGAGCAATCCGACGATTAAGTCAATCAATAATATGACGTTCTAGTAGAGGGAATTGCCAGAAATCGATATAATAGTGATATAGAGAGCCAATATATATAGCGGTTGGAATTGCACCTTTAAAGTAATACTAAGGGTGCGTTTGATTGCAAGCATGCAATTTATATGAAAATAAAATAAATTTTAAGCAATTCAATTGCCTAAAACTTATTTGTATGAAAATTATTAATTAAATGCACTTGATTGATTTAGTCTTTAACTTTAAAAATATTATATTTGTCCATTTTTTATCGATGAGTATAGGAGATGGAGAGGATGACTGAAAGAGAGAAAGAGAGGGAATTACCTGAAAAAGAAAAACCATCATCCCCTGAAAAAGAGTTTTCCTTATTTTTGAAAAAAATATAATCACAAGACCAAAAATTTAGAAAATATTTTTTATAGAAACAAATTGTTAATCAAACACCCCAAAAGTATAATTTGGGTGGAATTTTTTTTTTTTTTTTTAAAACTAGTCCCGTGACAAGCTGCTCTGGCTTCAGGGCCTTTTAATTTTGTAGATGAGCATTGTTGACCCGGAAAATATACCTTTCACGTGGTCAACAACGAATAACTCCAAGTAGGCTTTTTCCTGTGCAGTGCGCACTGCAACACACCGTTAGTCATTTGTGGCCTATTTCGATGGTGGTGGAAGGGGTCGTGAGCAATCTGACGATTAAGTCAATCAATAATATGACGTTCTAGTAGAGGGAATTGCCAGAAATCGATATAATAGTGATATAGAGAGCCAATATATATATAGCGGTTGGAATTGCACCTTTAAAGTAACACTAAGGGTGCGTTTGATTGCAAGCATGCAATTTATATGAAAATAAAATAAATTTTAAGCAATTCAATTGTCTAAAACTTATTTGTATGAAAATTATTAATTAAATGCGCTTGATTGATTTAGTCTTTAACTTTAAAAATATTATATTTGTCCATTTTTTATCGATGAGTAGAGGAGATGAAGAGGATGACTGAAAGAGAGAAAGAGAGGGAATTACCTGAAAAATAAAAACCATCATCCCCTAAAAAAGAGTTTTCCTTATTTTTGAAAAAAATATAATCACAAGACCAAAAATTAGAAAATATTTTTTATAGAAACAAATTGTTAATCAAACACCCCAAAAGTAATAATTTGGGTGGAATTTTTTTTTTTTTTTTAACGAAAATAGAGTCAATCAAACACATTCTAATTGTGAGTATATATAGGTAAATTTTGGACCGTTAGATGAAGTGGCATGTGGTCTCACAACAGGCCGAGGTGTCTCCTCCTAGGTGTCAATCAATCGCTCCTTAGATGGACAAGAATCAATTTCCTTTCTGACAAGTAGATTAATGACTTAACTCTTCGGTATCTGTTGCACAAACGTCACATCAATAAATCGTATAAAGATTTGTATAAAAGATCTCATAGTTAATAAGGACAGGGAGATGTGATTATCCCAACAACACGTGTTGTTTCCCCTCATACCACTTCGTCGTACATCACTTCGACTCCTCGATCGATTGACGGACATATTAATGGACCACTTCACCTCGGTGGTGTGGGGGTGATGAGGAGTGTAAGCCTTGTTGATGCTCTTAGTTGGTTGCCACGTTGGCAATGATCTGGAGCTTCTTCATGCGAGGCATAACAAACATAATAATATTTGACATTACAGAGCTGAAAAGTGACTTCATTTTACTCGTCCTAAGGAAAGTCGAATTTAAGATTAGTACCCTAATAGTTGAAAAGCTCTAAGAACCAAAATACAATCCAATGCCGATTACCAAAAGCGTCTCTTCACGTCCTCATCACAAAACACAACTTCAAGTTCTATAACCAAACTACTCTTGAGAAGAAAACCAGTCCAAATTTATCAAATCAACATCCTGATAACTCAAATGTACCCCAATGCACTTTTTCATCAAAATCAATTTCACTCCACAAGTAGTTCTACGCAGAAGGCCGAGACATATTAAGCAATGAAAGTTTGAGTTAGTTTACAAAATGATGATACTGCTGCCCAGGGAGTAGATGTTCATAGAAAAAAAACCATTCAATAACTCTGCAACGCAGTCGAATAGCTCAGCCAACAAAAGTTGTACTAGGTAACTATATGAAGCACAGAAAACTAACACACTACTATTATATCCTGTGAGACCTTCGTTCCATCAAGTCAGCGTGACAAATAAAAGCCATGATCTAAATCAGTGAGATGATTGGCCATATAGTGTCGAACGAAGCTCAAGGTATATGAAGCTAAATGCCAAGCATGAGGATAAATAATCCATTAAAATCAAATAGCCAAAAATAATAGAAAATGATAGTATCAAACAGACGTCTACAAGACACTGGGGCAGCAGGTTCAGCAGAAAAATAGCTCACCTGAAAGGTGTTGAACTCAAAACCAATGCACTAATTAACTCATATTATAACGAGGAAATTCCAACATGTTAAGTTCCAAGATAGCTTCACCAATGAAGTCGATAAAAGACATATATCCTTTCAAGACACCTATCCAAGACATCTACCCTCTTTTCCTTTTTATAGAAATTGTCAAGCCATTCTCCAAGGTAATTAGTAGTAATCCATGTATTGCTCATCGTTCAAATTTCGAACTTAAAATACAAAGTTAACTTGATAGTCAAAGTCTAACCACCATCTCCAATAATTTCCAGCGCAGTAGACTAACTCGCATCTGTTTTGTGGGGTTTTACGTTTACAAAGAAACATCAAACCAAGAGGCAGAGTCATTGACATCAACACCCACTATGTTCAGAGAGAAAGTTGCCCAACAATTTAGAATGTAAACAATTTTGGTGACGTATTTGGGAAACAACATAACAGCATAAAACCTACCTTTTAAAATCTGTTATGCTGCAACACCTATTGTTCATCAAACATATGAACCAAAACAACTGCAAATCTGCAATACCACTGTTGATGACTCGATATGCTGAAGAAGAAACTAAGTGACAATCAAAATGTCTGATACTAAAGCCAATTCCTATAACTAAGAAAGCTCTTGATTGAGCAAAGCCACAAGTAAGGACCTTCATATCATAAGAACATTCAGGGTTGGATGAACTTGCAAAAGTGAGACCTTAATTGAATACTGAACTCCGGAGAAAGAAGTCTGTATTCAGTTTGTTACATTTGGGGTTTACATCCCAACCAGCACTGCATCGATGAAGCAGATACACTTGGACTCTACTCCAAAGAAGCAACACTTTGATGGGCTCAAATGTTCAACACAAGTGCTGAGTAAACCAGGGAAAGAGTTAAAAATAGGGTAGACAGGTCATTCTGGTTAAGAAAAAAAGTTGAGTATTACCATATCTCATTATGTAAACTTCTCTCAAGTCCTATAATCAATAAATTGAGGAACTAGTCAAAAGCTATCGAGGGTGAATGATCGTCTTGATAAGAGATAGAAAATGAAAAAAGTATATAAAAATAAAGCAGAAGACCATAGGCCAGTGAAAACTCCTAGTTCAACCACTTAACTTTGTGAGTGGCACCATTGAAATCAAGTCATTCAAACACCGCAAGCAAGGAGGTATATCTTCCGCAGCAAAGGGCATAAAAGATTCAAACTCGCATAAGATGTCAAACATCGGAAGTCAAAAATACACCCCTGATTGTGCATGCTGCCATGGTACACCATTTATGCAAAAGGGAAAAAGCGAGCAAAATAATCATGGAAGCTCAAGCTTGTAATTCTTAGAAAGCCAAATGAGATGCTTCTGAGACAAATGATGAAAATAAGTTAAGCAAGTCAACTCAGGAATCAAGTACTACCAAAGAGAAAGAGCTTGTGAAGTTTGGAGACTAGAAGGTCTTCCCTCCTCAGAGAATTGAGCTCGCAATCCTATAAGTTAAGATGTTGAAGAAGAAGAGAGAGAAGAACGCTGCCTCAACCCCAAAGATGTTGATCTTTGCAATGGTATATTCGACTCAGATTAACATATAAGGAACAAGTCACGAGGAAGACGAGACAATTTCAGGTTCAAGGGTGAATTCACCAATAAGCCAACCAGTACAAGACAAGTCCAAGACACCTATCCATAAAATAAGTCATCTTTTCCTTTTTATTAAAACACTCAAATCAAACCTACAAGGTAACACTTAATACAACACAAACCATTGGTGCCTCTTCATTCAAGTCCGACCTAAGACAAACATTTGACTTGATATTCAGAGTCAAATAGCCACCCCACCTAATTTGGATGGACTAATCGGCATCTGATTTTTAATGGCCCCATTGAATTGTTAGCATCCATCACACTTGATGGAGAGTTGTCCAACATTTTTGAACATCAACAACTCCGACTTTTTGTAGTAAAAAAATGGCTAATTAAGCTAGCCTTAGCAACAATGTAAATTCACAGAACTCGGAAGCAAAATCAATAAAAATCAAATCTTTATAAGAGACTGGAGTATAGCTTTAACAATTAATAACATAAAATGATAAACAAGTCCTTTTCTAATTAGTTTACATTTTCTTTTTATTTATTTGCATCTACACTTTCAGCTCATGCTAGTAAGTTACAACAAAATCAATGCACAACAATCGTAAAAATAAAGAGTCAAAAATTTCTGAATTCCAACCATTTTCAAATAAGCCACATCCTCACCTTTTTCATCACTTGGACTTGATACTCACTCCTTCTCCACCAGCAATAATGACGGCAGTAGTCATATCCAAGAACAACCCATGCTCAACCACACCTTCGAAAGCCGCAATTTCCTTCCCGGCAGCAGCTGAATCTATTATGGGCGTCTTGAAATACAAGTCCACAATGTAATTCATGTTATCAGTCACATAAGGCTTCCCATCACCAACAAATCTCAGCTTTGCTTCGCACCCTTCTTCCTTGAACAACTCCTGCAGCCTCACCAAATTGTAATTCCAACAGAATTGCACTACTTCCACAGGCATTGCCAGGCCCGACCCACCAAGGCCGTCCACCAGCTTCGAGTCATCTACCACAACCACAAACTTATCCGAGGCGGCCTCGACCATCTTCTCACGTAAAAGGGCCCCACCACGGCCCTTAACCAGATCAAAATTCGGGTCGACTTCGTCTGCTCCGTCTATGGCCAAGTCCAGATGAGGGTGGGCATCGAGGGTTGACAATGGAATGTTAAGGCTAGAAGCTTGCTCCTGAGTCCGCTTCGACGTGGGCACACCCACAATATCAGTAAGCTCGCCAGACTTAATCAACTTGCCGATCTTGGCCACCACGAAGGCGGCGGTTGAGCCAGTACCCAACCCAAGAACCATACCACTCTTAACATATTCCACGGCTTTATCAGCAGCCAGTTTCTTGAGATCATCTTGGGTCAAGGCTGGTGAATGAGTGGAGAGGGCTTTGATGACGAATTTAGAAGGATTCCGCAGGTTAAGGATTGATGATGAAGAGCCTAGACTAAGACGCCGGGTTGAGATGGCTGTGGCATTGCGATGGTTAACGGAGGAAAGGGAGGTGGGAGAGAGGAGGGATAAGGTGGTTGCCATGGGAAAGCGAAAATGAGAGGTGGGTGTGGAATTTGGACTGAGCTCCTCGCTTGACTGATCTTTCAGTGAAGAGGATCGTTTTTCTAATTTCTTAATTATTCGCTTTTTATTTGGTAGTGAAAAAGTTAGATGACTAAACTGAAATACAAATAAGTCGTATGACTAAAATGAAATTTTTCTAAAAGTTAGAGGACCAAATCTGTTTATCATCCCTGAAATGGGACTTTACGAATTTCCCTGCTATTTTCTGCATACAAATTTTCCCCCTAAATCTAGTCACTTTCTCCTGTTCTCTCTATCATCAACCATGTCTGCCGAATCAGCCTCTGCCATTCAAAGAAGTCAGGTAACATTGATTCCACATTGCTTGAAGTTCTTGTACATCTTCTTTTTCCACTTTTTTGCAGTTTTGACTTTTAATCTTGTAAATTTGACGATGTTTCTGTGTGTGTGTAGGTTGATCTACTGGACTTTGTGAACTGGTCGGGTGTGGAATGTTTAAATCAAAGCAGCAGTAATTCTCTTTCGAATGCTCTCAAACAGGTGATTTTAACTCTTCACACGATTAGGGTCTTTTCATCGGTTAATTGATTTATAAATAGAATGCTTATCCTATTTGTCTCTACCCTTTCTGAAATTAACGGTTTCGAGCTTATTGACACAATTGGGGCTTTGAATGGAATAGAATACCCCAAAATTATGGGTTCTTGCAGTGCATCGATTGCTCCTGCTTTTTGTTTGAGCATCTATGTAACCGTGGATTTTAAAAGATCATTTTGGCTTGATGTCTAAAATGCATAGATAAAAGAAATAGGTATCCTAGTAAAAAGGTTGTTCTTAATTATTAGGTGTCAGGTGAAGGTATATTTTGCAACTATTCTGGAAAGAGCCTTCTAATTGCTGCATACTCGTTTTTCTAGATTTTGTGAAGTATTGTTTGCTAAATTGTGAGCATTACTTGATCGAAAAATCTTAACGTTGATAGGATTATCATTCTTGTTTTGGTGCTGAGAACTTAGGCTATCAGCATCCATTTCCATCAAATTCCCAATATATAACATATTTGTTTCTGTTGCAGATTAGAAAACAATAATATTATAATTATGAATTGATCAAGATCCCTACCATATTTTGTGCATGTAGACTCAACCAACAATAAGCAGTTTCATGGCTTTTCCTTTTTCTTATATTTGTTTCTTATCTCAAACTTCATAGGGACAAAACTGTGCTAGTTCCATTGAAGGAAAGTGAGTTTTAAGGTGCTATATTGCAGTGTTTTAAGTAGAGGTCGCTCCACCAAGAAATTGTAATGGTGTTTGGAGCAGTCTTGGGAGCACTGTCTTGTTGGTTGGGAAAGAGAAAAGAGGCTTGATAAGCCAATCAGGAGAGAATATCCATTCTATAGTAATCCAAGGAAACTATAAGCTCAAAACTGATGTGATACGCAGAGACAATAGCAGAGTAGTGAATCAGTTGTTTGTTTGTTCTTCCAAGAAAAGAACACCAAAATTAAGAAAAAAAGATCTTTTACGACCAAAGTATTGAATATGCAGACAAACAAGTCGTGAACCTTTTAAACTGATAAAGGTTTGAAATCCTTGATGACTGTTCATAATTTAACTAATTTAGAATAAACGGCTTACACGTTTATATCATTTGGCATTTGGACTCGGTTAGCAGTTTAGAGTTCAGTGATTAGGTCTTTATAAATTCTTTAATCATTGATTTTAGTGTCAAAATGGTAAGAACTGATAATGCCTTGATGTAGATTGGTGCCCAAAAACTGGAACTAGATTTGTCCCAAATTTGGATCAATTAACTTTTTTTAATGCGACATTTGCCGTTGCCAAACCTGGGTTGTTAAATTGTTCACAATTATACTACGTCACAACTCACAATCTGTTTTACTTTTTCCTGAAAACCGTCTTTTGGGGGAATAATTGGAATGGTTAAATGTGGATACAACAGACATTGACAAACATCACAAGCTGTTTGGCATGATCTCCACATGAGCTCTGAACTGTTGAGGTCATTTTTTTTTCTTCTATGCTATTGGTATCTGCATTTAAATGCCAGATTTTCTAAAATATTCTTGTTAACTTGGTGGGCATTTTATGCATTCTTCTATATCTAATTGAAGATGGGGACTGAAAGGAACTTGATGTTTTGAGAAGGATATGTAGGAAGAGCTTATGAGCTAGATTGGATTGTAGTCATCCAAGGATCACTACAATGTACATGAGATTCAAGATCAGTTTACTTTGTAAAGCAGATAATAGAGAATGAAGGGGAAACTTGAGTCTCAGGATGGATGTATTGAATTGAGAGGCTCTCTGTCACTCCAATAGGGGGATTTCCCAATTGGATTTCTATTTTCTATTCATTAATTAAGCGTAAGCTTTTTTTATCATGATTTTAGATCATGTTATCCTTATGTTCGGAAAGAAACATTACTCTTTTTATCATCATTATTTAAAAAAAAAAAAAATTCCATTTCTTTTACCATTTCCTTTTGGGTAGTAGTTGGGTTTGGATCCAGTTGCATCATTATTATCTTCTAATTCATTCCTTTTGTTATTGAATCAGGGTTACAGAGAAGATGAAAGTTTGAAATTGGAAAGCGATGCAGATGAGCAGCTATTGATTTATATTCCATTTACTCAAGTTATTAAACTGCACTCTATTGTCATTAAAGGGCCAGAGGAGGATGGTAACAGCTTTATTTCTAGAATTCTACCTTTTTACTGCTAATTATATACCGGAACATGTATGACGAAAGCCACATTTCAATCTTCTTCTGGACTTCTCTGACGATATTATTGCGTGAATTTCTGTTTGAAATTTATGTTGGCAATATTATTTTGTCAACTAAGCCTACTGTTCTATCATATAACAGAAACAGTTAACTAATAATATTTAGGGAAGTTTTCACCTACATTTACCATTCCACGTTCAAAAGATTCTTGGCCTTTAGATCCTCAAATTTCAACTTCTGTAGCATCTGAGACCCTATTTATGGATTTTCATCCAAGAAATTTGTTGATTGATCATGTGAGTCAACAGGCTTATTTAGTTGTTCTTGTTACCTGCTCATTCTAGCTTAGCAGCTGTGTAGAATCTCTGGACATCTAGGATTTGAGATTTAATGAAATAACATATGATATAGGTTTCATATGAAAGAAAGAGTCAACTAATCAGTTAAGATTATATGAGAATTTGTCGCCAGATTAAAGCATAATATCACTATTGAAATATTAGTTCACAGACTAAGTTTCAGGTTGCTTATGACGCCCTCTTTACATTATAGATTAAAGGGAATGGATGGAGCAGAAGGAGAGTAGGAAAGTTTGGTATTCTTATTTAACTAATGGGGAGAGAAGAGCAAGAAGGGGATGCGGATGGAAAGGATAGGATAGGCTCTAATAGTGTTTGTAAATTTGATACTTTTTATGCCAATAAAATTTGATACTTCTTATTCTGTGACTGGTTAATTGGGTATAGAATGGAAATAATGTTTAATTGTTATTGATCCTTTCGTTTTCTTATAGTTATACACTGAAGAGAAGTAACGACAACCATGTCATGGTTTTCTACATTTGTCTTCTATGTACTGACTTTTTATTTCTGTTCATGTCATCCTGACACACTTATTTTCTCACTCAGTACCCTGCTTACTCATCCCATGGTAGGATGAATGTTATCTGTTCTCTTTGATTTGATTGCATCTTTGGCCAATCCCCGTTGCAAATGATCCGTGTTAATTCTTATAATTTTCTAACAGCACTTTGTTTCTGGATCTTTAATCAGCTATTGATTTTAAGTTTTGAATCAAATCCAAGTGCTGGTTCTTTTCCAGGTCCTAAAACTGTGAAACTTTTTGCTAACAAGGAGCATATGGGATTCAGGTAATGTTTGAAGTTTAATTATTTATTTTTAGGTTATTTTTTGGTTGGACTTGCCTCTATTAACTGCTTGCTTTCTTCTGATATTAAAAGAGAATTGTTAATATATGCAGCAATGTCAATGACTACCCTCCAAGTGACACTGCTGTTTTGTCAGAGGATAATCTCAAGGTAACTTTCAGTGCTTAAGTGCGGTAGTTGTTATAGTCAAAATTGTCACCATATCATGTTAAATGTACTGCATCCCTGCAGGGAAAACCGGTTATCTTGAAGTATGTTAAGTTTCAAAATGTTCACAGGTATGCTCATTGTCTCTTGCCATTTTCACCCTAACCTGATAGTTTCAGGCTTCAGAACGGAATTTCTGACTGATTATTCTTAATCAGTTTAACAATTTTCATTGAGGATAATCAATCTGGTTCTGACATTACAAAAGTTCAGAAGATTTTTCTCTGTGGAACAATGTAAGTGTCTCATTTTCCTTTTCTTTTCTTTCCCTTTCGTTTTATTTCCATTTTCTACTCTTTGCTTAATCATGTTTCCGTTGGATGATTGAATTCTGGGTAATGTTTTACATGGAATATCTTATGAATGGATTTGGCATGTTGATGAACTACTAAAATTTCATCAAGGATCTATTTTGCTATCCTTTTTCCTTTCAGGACTTGAGCATATTAAGCTGAAAGTCAGTTTTTTTGTTGGATTCATTTGTTCTTTTATCAGTGCTAACTGAAAGGATTCTTCAAATGATAAGAGATGAAGCTCTATAGGCTGTATTCTTTAATATTGCTAATTGATCTAAATTGGAATAAGTGATGCCTTGAGAGATTTGTGAAAAGATTGAAATCATCACGATAGATGATTCTGGATGGGATGGCGTGTGGGCTGTTTTGCTTGAATTCAGGGGGCTCATATGATATGATTTGGTTATTAGCAAGTGTAGAACCTAAAAATATTAAGTTAATCACGTGGTTTAACAGCAGGTCAGTTATTTGGTTTAATGTGTTAACCTCGGATCCTGCTCCATTCTATGTGATTTTAGGTAACCTGTTTTTCTAGATTTACTATCAATGCTAGCCTTTTTTACTTTTGTGTGTAAGCTTCCCATAGTGCACACAAAATTGAGGATTTTCACCGACATTTAGTTATGCTGCGCTTCATTGTGTATAAGCTTAATCTGCTTGAATGTGTAACTGTGTTGTGTTATTAGGTATTTAATGTTTCATAATTTTATTTGTGGTGGATGATTTTTGTTATGGTGTGCTTCAACTACAGGGTGGACACTACAGACATGAAAGGTTTGAAAAAGATCGAGGATCACTGAATCTGGAATTAGCAGAAGGGGTGACATTTTTATTTCATATCGAAGCATCATTAGCGTCTCTTTCTCTCATTAAAACAAGTGCAATGAGATCTTTTCTTGTTAAAGAAAAATCTGGTGATATACTTAATTCTTGCTGAACACATGGTGAGTTTTGGCATTTGTACCCATTCCAGATATACATGCTATGTTGATTTTCAGTTCATGTTAATTGGAATAACAAGTCGGTAATAACTGTTTTTCATTTTAGCCTGTTTGTGGCACCTTTGGTATAATATATCATATAGATTAGAAGGTACTAGATATTATTAAGGAAGAAAACGAAGCTGAAATTTATTTTTTGTATTTCAGTCCTGACTGTGCTGGGTACAACATGCCCAGTGCATCGAGCCATTCTGCCATACCTTTAAGTTGGTGATCGTAATGGAATTTGATGTGCCGGGTTTGTTGGTCGGTTTGAAGGGCTATTTGATACAATCAACTGCCTATATTCTAGTGAAAATTACTACAATATGGTTGTTATGTTAATAGTTAGTTGCCTCAGAAAATTAGTGCAATTGAATGAATAGAAAAGTATGCTGTAGGAGATGTTCTAGAGGCAAAATGGTACCATTAGCTTTCGACTTATGGACTTAATTGTAATTTCGTTCTTGACTTATTTCTTTTGACAGTGTTGTCTTCCAAATTTTATGGTAGCATCTTTCCTTGATGATGATTTTTGTAATGCCTCAAATTTTAAATAAAAGTTCATGTTTGGTAGGGATTAAAATCTAGATTTTAATTTAAATTAAAATCTACAGTTAAGAAAAATGAAACCGAGCGTACACTCTTATGAACGTGTAGCATCTTCTAGCATTTAATTTTAACCAAACATGGTATATGGTTCACAACTTTTCAATTACTTATTTCATTAACTTTTATCAAAATATATTAAAATTTTAATTATAATCTCTACAAAATTGGGGATTTCTAATTGTTTATAACATGATGGAAATAACACTGTAATATGTTAATTTTAATGCTTAAAGCTAGACTTTAGATTAATTAAACTTAAATTAGCATTCAAATTTCAAAGCATGCTTCTGGAAATAAATTTAGTTACAGGTTCATAATTAGTTTGATAAGAAATAAAGACAATTTAATTGTCACATTATCAAGAAAAAGGACCCTTCGCGTATTGCTTCACTACTTCGCCATCCCTCTAAACTGAACCAAACTAACCTGAAATTGGTAATAAAATAGTAATGAATATAGAATTATGCTGGACATGTGCACCAAAATGTGATATATGCTATCAACATAAAACTCAATAATTCAAACTATCATTTCATCAAAAGCTGTTAGTGATCAAGTGATAATTCTAGTCATAATAATTCTGTATAATTCTTGAGAAAATATCAGAGGAGTCTCTTTTTTCATTTCATAGACGACTCAAAGGTTAATTAGCATTTTCGTGAAAAGATGTATGTAAAAAAAAATAATACAGTAAAAAGACGGTCAACTTGCATGTTTTGATTTTCGCCACCTTATTGTTAAAAAGTTAAGGGTGTGTTTGATATGTTGTTTTCAATTTTGTAAAATACTTAAAACTTGTTTGATATGATATTTATAGAAATGTATTTCCGAAAACAGAGTTAAACTTATAATATAAAACTCAAAACGCATATTTGACGTTTTCAAAAACTCTAAAAATATGAAAAATATGAAAAATAAGCGTTTAAATAAAAAAATTATTCAAATAAAATTTTAAAAATTAAAAAATTTGAAAAATAATATTAAAACAATAAATTCGAAGATTTAAAATATATAAAATTTTCAAATTATAAAAAATAAAAACTATAAAAAAATAAAAATAGTTCAAGCTCTTAATGATTATTTAATAAAAAAATCTAAAAATGGATATTTAAATGAACACATAAAAATTCTCAATCCATGTCACTAATTTCTATTTTTTATTTCTTATCTTTTGCCAACTTAATATATTATTATTTTTATTTTAGTTTTATAGCAAAAAAAATTATTTGTAAGATTCACCAAATTTAAACTATATATATTATTTGATATCATATTATATTTAACATAAATTGTTTTATTTTATTGAATAATCAAATTTTATAAATAAAATATCATAAAATGATTTTTTTTTAAAATTCCAAACCAAAAATGGGTTTGAGAAATAATTTTTTTGAATGACAAACTAAACGCGTTTTTAGTACATTTAAAACGGATACTCAAAACAAAAATCTAAATATGAATTCAAAATTAAAAACTAAATACAAATCAGAAGGGCCCTGACTTTTTGTTCAAAAGATCACTACCTCTCATTTTTTATTTAAATAAATGGCAAACATATAGAGATTATAGCACAAGTTTTCATTTATTTTTATTTGCTATATAGACCAGACCAGAATGCAGTTACAGAATAGTGAGCATAACGCTCTTAATATACATCGCACAAAATTTATTTATTTGTTGTTTTGTGTCATCTATGTATTGCAAATTTGAATTATGGTCACGATGTCATGTATTTATTTGAAAAATGATAAAGGATGAAATCCCAAGTGTAACGAAATAGTGGAGGAAGGAGATGAACAGTTGGACTTGGAGAGAGGGAGGCTCCAATGGCAGTGGAGAAGGGAAAGCTGCACTAGGAGAAAAAAGATAGTCCCATGTTAAATGCACAGTTAAGGGTATCCGTGAGTTGTTTTTCGCTAAAGTATTTAAAAAAATGATCTAATTCTAGTGGACTCGAGACATGACGTGCACCTACGACACAATCCACCATTAAGGGAAACCATGACTTATTTTTCACTAAAGGAAGAAATTAACGCGTTAGAATCTTATATCCTACCCCTTTAAGACACAGAAATAATTAGATAAAATAAGTTAGTGTATTATCATTCTGGGCTATTTAGTAACTATAAAAATACAATGGTAAGAAAAAAGAATATGGAAGGATTACCAGTGAAGTAAATGTTAAAGCATTTAAGGAAATGTTAAATATGGTGTTTATCCAGCAAATGCACATAAATAGTTGAAGAATAATCGTTACTTTACTGCTCATTGCTGCTCTCCTCCCCCGCGTATGCACTTCTGCAGATGTTCCAAGCTAGCAATTCTCTGCATAGAAACTGTTCTTCCCCTCTTGTTCCCCAAGCCTGCTGCATCATTCTGTTGTACATTATTCGCTGGAGTAATATCTACCAAACTATTTTGGAACCGAGGATCATGAGTCGATGTGGCACTTCGATAACAGCACTGCTTTGTGTCATCTTGCACTTGTACTGGTACAGCAGCATCTGCTGATATGTCCGATGGACTACCGGCAAAAGATGGCATGCCTATTGTGGATATCTCGGACATAGATTGGAATGGTGGGCTTAAACCGGTTACTCTCTTAACAGTCTCTTCTGCCATTTTTACCTGTTTAAGGAAGACAACGTATCAGTTATTTTCTGAAAACTCAACATCCAATGAATACCTTTATCAAGGTGAAAGTAACCTGAATCCAACATGAGACTTGATAAGAGAGTTCTGAGCATATTTATACAGCATTTTGGACTCTTTTAATCCCTATAACTGTGGGGACCAACAAGAACACTAAATAGATTGTTACACTAAGATACATGATATGAAACGTCTGTCTCTAGTGCCTAAGTTCATGAAGTATAAGATAAATTTAGTAAATTACTATGTAGTTTTCAGATTCGTGGTTAACCTTACCTTTGCTCTCAATGTCTCAGCATCAGCTTTCAGAACTCTGTTGTCAACAGCTGTTTCATTGTACTTTTGGTTTAAATCAGAGAGTTTCTTTGACAAATAAGAGTTTTCAACTCTTAATTGAGAAACCTGAAGCATGAGCAAAATCTTAATACACGATCATATGATTACAAAGGTAAATGAAGATGATGAGAGTTAAAAAATATACCTCCGTCTCAAGCTCAGTCAAATGGGCCTGCTTTCTTCTTCTCGAGCGTCTGGCAGATTCTCTGTTTGAAAGCATTCTATAAAAGAAAACAATACAAATTTGTAAAACTGATTCTGCTATTAAATAGTGTACATCAAGAATCACACAGAAGTTTAGAACATAAAATAGTTTTGAAACCGTTAAAAGGCATGTGATGGGTGCACTGCCATTGAGAAAAAAATACTCCACATACAAAAATCAAGAACCTTGTTAATGTTGAAAGTGAGTTACATCTATTAAAGCATCTCCCATGCTAATGTGGACTGCTTTAAAAAAATTGCCGCATAAGCAAATTAGCTAGTGTCTTAAAAAATTCCTTTCCAATGTTATCTGCTGATGTGGCAAAACACACACACACACACACACGTTGTCTAGAGCTCTTTCTAGATTTAGAGGCTCTATTAGACATGCCGATTCAGCAATTTTTTTATTTTTTTTCCTGTTTCTGTTTTTAGAGCATTGAATTCTCTCTCTTCCTCTCCATTTCATTTATTTTTGTTTTAGGGTAGATCAAGATGCTGTCATCCCCCTAGCACGACAAATACCATGTGGTGTACTTAATCTTGAGTGATTGCCAACTTTCTCGAGCAATTAGCAACTAAAAGTTTAACCTGTTAATACCTCCTTACACGCTTTGCATCTGCAGGGTCCATATTCTGAGTTGTTTCAGTTTCTCCGTCACCTTCATCATAATCTGATTGTTCTCCAGAAGAGCCACTTGTTGTTGACTTCACCTGAGCCCCACCAGATTTCTTAGGCATTGCTGGCAGGGAAGATAACCCACTTCCACTGAAAACCTTATCTTGTCGCTTTGATGAATCGTGCCCAGCTCCTACCAAATGATAAAAAACCAAACAGGAAAAAAATGTCAGCAATGGTTCTCGACTTTCGGAGTACATTATACATCAAATTATCATTTATTCTTTCTAATAGATTAACTCCAGGACGGTACAATGAGGCTCATGGAGTATGATTTGCAGTATTGTGTTATTTTATACGTCAAAAGTAGAGGTGTTCATCACAGATAAATATGACTTAATTCAGAAAAATGCTGCAATCAAGAGGATCTGGAGAATAATGATTGCCTACACACAAGTGAAAGACTTCATTTACATGCACAATTTCCGGATCTGTGGGGAAAATAGTAAATTATGACATCAGTTGGTCCATTGACAACTAAATCCAACAGATACGCCATCAATATGTGTAGGTGAAGCTAAAGTATCATAAAAGCAGATATGAGGCTCATCATGCTTTGTAAGGTAAGCTGTATTGTAAGCCAGACACGTGTTCACCAATAAACATAATAATGTTATGGTTGACTTTTAAAGATTGGACTGAGAGAAATTCAACCAAGAGATTCATGCACTTAGATCATGGATATTTGCAGCAGTAAGCATAAGTAGCATTATTACATAAATTGTTCGAAGACGAAGGACCAAGCTTAATTAAGACAAAATCATATTGCACAAATCATGAAATACAGCTCCAATAGTTAGCTGAGTTGAATACATTTGCACTCTTAGTGACTAAACTTGCGTTGCCGTCAATTGACTAAGTTGGGTTATATGTTGAACTCATACATAAATTTTCCTATTCAAAGACGATAATTAAACGAAGAACTTGAGATATTTCAACACCACCACGTCTCTAGCTAGTAGATAATGAAAACACTAGAACCAATATAATTAATAAGTAGGGGAATATTCAGAGAAAATAGAAATAAATAATAACAAAGCATTCGCTCATAGTAAGTTTATTTGGAAAGATAAAGCCTCATGGCCATTTATATCCAGCTCTATCGCATGAACTCAAGTTGGAGAATAATACTTAAAGTCGTCTTTCATCACCAAGATTATGATAAAAATAGGAATCCAACAAGCTGCATTACATAAAGCATCCAAGGTCCTAACTAATGTTCAGTATACTTCATTTAGCTTCTGCATATAAGTCAGACAAAGGGGAATACAACCACGGAAACATCATAATGCCTAGAAAATCGCATTTCTTTAATCATCTGCACAGTTTGCTTTAGTATATAAAGCACAGATATAAATCTAATTGAAAGGAGCATAGGCATCAGCAAACTGCAACTTTCCTCTTCTTACTTTTGAAACATGCTGTTATTCATCATTGATAAAAAATGTGATGAACAATTAAAAAATTATTGAACTTAATTTTCAAATTAGGTCTAGGTAAACACTCACTAGTTGTGTTGCAACTTCCAGTGAGTAGAAGCAACGAAACCCATTAATTGTACTTGAGTTTGGGTGCACCCAATTATATTTGAAGTTGAATACATCCAGATAAACTTGCCAAAAATAGGGGCTCAAATGGGCAATCCCGTAAACTCATTTACTGCAATGTAACCTTTGGCTAAAGCAATTCCAAACCAAACCAACCCACCACCTTCAGCCAGGAACTTAAAGCCACCATTCTTAAGGTAATAGACTACCAATCTCAGCCGTCTACCATCATCTAACAATAACAAAACCACCTCAGTTTCACGTGCACAACCAACACGACAAATCAAGTGTACATACAGACACAATTGCATGCATCCTTGTGTGTGTCTGTCACTTTAGTATTGAAAGTTGTCAAACCATAAAATTATATAATTTTAGATATAACTGGAGCTTTCCAACTTTGAACGGTTGCAAAGAAAAGACAAAGAAGTTAGGGCGGGCTTGTAGTTCAGGGAAGGGATTGAAAGATTGAAAGTTAATTAATTCTTGGCAAACTATACAGGAGCAGGCATTTTCTTTTTCTTAAAAAAAAATAAAATAAAACAAAATGCATTCTTTACATTTGTTTTTTGTAGTTATATCAATATGGCAACTAAAATTTTATTCAAAGGGGCAATAAGGATTGGAGACACTGTTGTTCTTTGTTCAAATCGATTCAGTAGGTCAAAGTGTATGCATGCTTTGAGTAAATTACTCATTCTAAAAGACTGCAACTATTTGCTGAATTGATTTCAGCTCCAAACATTATATAGCACAGTGAAACTTAAAAGGAACATGTACAGAACTTGGTTCTTTTATTCTTCAGTACATAAAAAATAATGACAATAAGGGTTGTTTGATAAAATTTTATAAGGTTTTAATAAAACTTGATGAAATATATGGTTGAAAGGATGTAAATCCTATGAAATATGTGGTTAAAATTAAATATTAACTTTGACCTCAACATTTTAGAAACTTTTTAAACTTTTCCAAACAAGCACTAAACAAACTACAAATGTCGATGCTTGGCACAACTCACTTAAGGTCCAGCATTCACCAATAGA
>CAIGRP010023822.1:0-18411 GCA_903798385.1 Fraxinus cuspidata | reverse complement strand
ATATATATGATTATATTCTAGCATCCTATAAAAGTATAATTCAACAATTTATAACATTGCATTGTTGTGTCATATTTAAGAGCCACAATGAATTAAAATACTTCCAATGGTTTAATTTTTTTTTCTATATAACAATATAGATAAAGTAAATAGAATCTTGTTCTTTTACGTGAGGCTGGTTCGGACTGGTTGAACATAGTTCCATGGGGAATTTTCAAGCTTATGCTTGCTGTAAAGGAAAAATATCAGAATCCGGTCATTTACATAACAGAGAATGGTAAGTAGTAGTGTTTAATATTATTATGTCATTTATAATTAAACGACTTATAAAAATACTAGAGTCGTTTTCCTTTTACCAAAATAATATCTCTACGATTTTTGTAGGAGTGGATGAAGTCAATGATAAATCCAAAAGTTGTGCACAATCCCTCTCAGATGAAATGAGGATTCACTATATTCAAGATCATCTCTACAACCTTAAGCAAGCAATGAAGTAATTAGTTAGTTGTGCAAATTAATTATTATGGTAGTATTTACTATATAGCGCTGACTCAATCAACATTAAAGATTTTGCTTTCCTTTTTCAGCCAAGGCGTAGATGTGAGGGGTTACTTCATTTGGTCTTTGCTTGATAATTTTGAATGGGCCTCGGGATACACTGTTAGATTTGGCCTTTTTTACGTAGACTACTTGAATGGCCATTACACAAGGTTACCAAAAAACTCAGCTGTATGGTTGAGGAAATTTCTCAGCAAGAAGGTTGTAAATCCATCAAACAAAGAAGCTGAAAAAAGAAGCTGAAAAAGGTGACGAGCTCAGCAAGAAGGTTGTAAATCCATCAAACAAAGAAGCTGAAAAAGGTGAGGAGCGCCGTAAAAGGCTAAGAAGTGCCTAATTGAGCTTACAAAAATTAGTGCTTCCTTAATGTTATGTTGAATAATGCATGGTTGCAATTGTCGCTTTTGATTTGTTTCCTTTTCTCACGTGGAATGTGTGTTTCTACCTGTACTCGTTGTTTCAAATAAAAGGAGGTGTCAGTGAGGCTCCGACACAAATTGTCATGTTGATTGTTTTAGTATAATGTTCTTCCAATTCTCTTTGATTTCATAAAAATGTGTTATGTCCAAGGTCTCTAATAATAATAATAATAATAATAATAATAAATAAATAGAAAATCAGAGTAGAATGACTGGTATTCTAGCTGTTGTGAATTGGCCCGTACCCCTCATTGCATGTTGCAATAGATAAAAAATTAAAGGTTTCGACTTGATTGCGAGTGGCTTTTTCATTAATACTAGTGAGATGCATGTGCGATGCACGTGTCATAATATAGTTGACTATATAATAGCGGTGATATGTAATCAAGAAATGCTGGTGGTTTCATTAATATTAAATAGGAGCCAGCTAAGAACTTTCAACTAGGGCAAGTAAATTTACTTTTATAATATATTGAAGGTTCCATTATCATGCCTAACATTTGATAGCACCTAGCCAACCGAATTAGAAGAATTATGTGAATCAAGAGTACCGCGAATGAGTACAGTTAAGATACTCCAAACGAAAAATGTAAATTTGTGAGCTCCTAAACTCTAACATCTGTTTTCTGCAGCTACACATTTAGCACCACCTATTCATTTCGTAACTAAACGATGTTCAAGTTCTGTTTCTTACAGTGGTTAACTAATCTAATTAATCAAATTTCCAGATGTGAAAGTTTTATTATTTAAGTTGAATAAAATTAGTATTTATTCCCAAAATCATTTCATGAAAATCACTTCTTGTATTCATCTTCAACAATAAGCAATATTAAAATTTACTTCGCAAAACCAAAATTATTTTTCGTATTTAGCGTTCACAATCAGGCCGTTTTTATCACAAAATGAACAACTAATAGAAAAATGAATACAGTTTCCGAAGATCTATAAGTTGATTTTCTGATTGCAGCGCAGACTCGGAATTGAACAAAAATCAATAAAGTCAAAACAAATTCAAACATACATCAAAACGACAAGTGTCTATTCGTTTCAGACGTCAACTTACCATAGTTGTATTTCAAATGTCTTGATCTCCAGCTCCTCCTCCACTCATCAGGACAAAGAGAGATTGAGTTCGGACCGGGAATCGAAAAGCACTTAAAAGTAAAAACCAAAATAGAGCATAAAATACGCTGTGAAAGCATAAAAAAATGTAAAAGTAAAAACTTTGAGAAATTAAACATGACATCTAATTTGCATCAAAGGGATCTACATTTAATGACACATTTAATAAATAGAGATTCATGAATATAAACATCAAAGTAAAGACGGAAAAATATCTTACATGTTTGAAAACACCAACCAAGTCAATTTGTAACTTAGTACTCTAGCACAGTGATTTTGACTCAATCCGAATTTCACATACTACTATATTGTTATCTTTTAGTAGTCGAGAGGCCAATAGCAAATATACTTTAGTTTATAACTCAAAACATATAAATGAGATTGATTTCATTTTCTACAAAAAGAAGAAATCACATCGGGTGGTTGCATACCTCTATGTTTGTAAGTATAGGATTTTCTTATTGACAAGTTTGAATTGAAAATATCAGCTTTTTTTGCACGACTATGATTATCCAATAGTATTAGGATGAACATGGATGTAGAAAGTATTCATTAAAACAAATATCAACTGCAATCTTTCGTCTGTACAAACTCATCCTGTATGTAGAAACTGATTATATTGGATATCCCATGATGAAACATTCCACGTATTTGAGCAAAAAAATACCACGGTTTGGCCTACGAAAAGAAATTGTTATGCGTTAAATTATATCATAAATGTACAATTAAATTAAGTAGAGAACGAAATATTATAGTAAACGCTATATACAATTAAATGGCTACAGTAGTATATTTGAATTTTCTATTCAGGATATTGACAAGAAAGAGATGCCAGGTGTTTCATGGGTATGAACATGGAATTAATAAATATTTGCATTTTATCCACGGACAACTAGCAAATTGCCATTTATGTATTCTCGCAGAATGGTTAAATCCCCAGAATTTGTATCGGTGTTTCCTCCTTGAATTTGTATTTGTACCATCATTTAACGACTACACTCATTCTCATATTTGAAGTCTATAATTGTATATTCTTTCAAAGTAGGTGTAGAATCGTCGTTGATGAACCACCGCAACAATTTTAACTCCAACTCAAGATTCTAATAGAATAAATATATCTACGTTAAATATGTTATGTATGGAATTAAATGCATTATGATGAATGAATTTTACTAACCGCATTAGTTATATCTTGTGTTTTGTCCATCATAGCTTTTATCACGTCAAATTGCTAGTTCCATCATTACAATATGCACTGTACAACAAAATTTCATTTAATTTGAAAGGATTTAAAAAAAAAATAATATTTAAGCTAATGAAATAGAATTAAATTAGTTATCTTGATGGATTTCTTGTTACCTAATCTCTAAGTTTTTTGTATCTGTCCATAGAATAGTCTTCCAAATGCTAATTCGTTGATGGTGTTGAAGATTGTTTCCTTTTTCCTTTAGCGTTTTGTTCTTTTGTCTGTTTTGTAACATCTTCAATTTGTTGAGATGTTGAGGCATGTCTTAGAATAGGAACATCTTGCTGAAGAGAACCAATAACAACTTCCGTATTTGATTCCCAGATAGATAATTTGTTCAACATATCGTTATTTAGTAGGTCAATGTAAGATCACACTGAATTGAAACTATTATCTACATAATGTTTCATGCTAGATTGCATGCCCTGGTTTTGTTCTTCTTGACATTGTTATTGTTGTTGGAATAACTGTTTTTAGTTTTCAAGCAATGTTTGATATTGCATTTCCTGTCTTCTTTCTTCCTCATAAATGCGTGCAGTCGACAAATTATTGCACAAAGTTGAAACATCAGTAGGATGCATGCTAGATTGCATGTGTTGGTAGTGGTCCTGTTGCCATTTCTGTTGTTCAAACAATTCTTTTTTATTTTGAAGAATTGTATTGTAATAGCTTTGTTGTCTTCTGGATTCTTCAACAAAGTTGTCGTATAAACCTGACACATATGATTCTACACGTTGTGTATGTATGTTGAACATCTGTTCCATTTCTTCCTTAGTTACATAATTGGAACCAATAGGAATAGAACTTGGCCCAACTCCAACTGGAACAGATGTTCTTGAGGTACCAGGATCAGTTGGCATGGTATTAGTGTTTTATGGGATTTGTGGAAGCATATTGTTCAATTCCTCAGTTACAATGCCATCTAATATATGATGGTAGTTTTCTTGTGGTAAAAAAAGAGTTGCATACAACGGTGCTAGCAATTTTTCTTATGTTGGCTGTAGAATTACAAGCACTTCAATCTGTAATTTTAATGAAATAATTCAATGAGCTATTATAAAATTGTTAGAGAAATGACAATAAAATATAATTACATGAATAATATATGTAATAAAGGAATGTGAGTAAATAATTAAATCACCTATTGTGTAGTCAATAATTGTTTAACTGTTTTATTGAATAATATTTTGTTTGACTTCCACTTCTGCATCCTTGGACACTGTATTGTTTTACATTTAAGGCGTCCAAATTTTAGGCCAATCTGCAAGAATGCTTCGTATATCCAGTACTGAAAGATAATTGAAAATAAATATTAGCACATATAATTTATACAAGTAATGTAATTGTAAGTAATAAAAGAATATGAGAAAAGTACCTGGAATGCAAGTGGATATCCATGCAATGAATATTTACATTCATTTTGTTCATTCTGTTGCATTCTTCGTACTCGTTCTAATTGTGATCCTCGCAATGAGTTCAATAAACCAAAATACGCTTTACGGCCCCATGGATACTGAAGGAATTCCTGAAGGTGTTCAACCATACCTAGAGTTTTGTAATCAATATATCTTCCAGTAGGCTTTAGAACACATTCTACTAACACGACAAGTTCGAGTTTAAACATATTTTCTTGATCTTCACATTGATGGAATGTTTAAAAAAGCATTCACATATTAATTCTTTTTGTACCATTGAAATATTGATTTCGAAGTCTATCATTGTTAAAATCAAGATTCATGGATACTTCGTGGCATATGCATGAACGAAGACATAGTTATGAAAAAGTATGCAAAGTACTTATATCATTTTCGTAATCCATATGTTTTTCGAGTTCATCAAAGGGAGTGAATGTGTATGTTGAATACAGAAATTCCATGTTGTTCTCGTTTACTTCTTCAACTCGTATTTTTCCAGAAATTATCCATTGCACGTCACCATATGAAGCTCTATGTTCTAGTTTTTGTTTCTTTCACAAGAGCATTTGAGACGATGTATGTTTTACTCAATAAGAGTTGACTTTCAAAGGCAGTAATATATCCGTCGTACAACGTCGAATATACTTTATTTTCCTATAACAGGGAGAAAATAAAAATGCTAAGAACGTTATATAGAATTATGTAATATTGTTTAGCCAAAAAAATAAGAGCACACATTATATTGATTCATGTTTACCTTGAGATCCATTAGTATCATGTTCTGATATCTACTATTACTGTGCTTTACTTGCTTCAAGACCAATTTCTCTGCAACAATTACCTTTGCTTGCCAATTTTTTTTGATTTGGACTGCCTTCAGGTATGAACTTGTAGTTGCTAGTCATTTTGTTAAGTCTACAATATTCTGGTTTTGTTTCTTTCACGAGAGCATTTGAGACGGTATATGTTTTACTCAATAAGAGTTGATTTTTGAAGGCAGTATATTGTCGTCGTACAACGTCGTATATACTTTATTTCCCTATAACAGGGAGAAAATAAAAATGCTAAGAACATTATATAGAATTATGTAATATTGTTTAGCCAACAAAAATAAGAGCACACATTATATTGATTCATGTTTACCTTGAGGTCCATTAGTATCATGTTCTGATATCTAGTATTATTGTGCTTTGCTTGCTTCGAGACCAATTTCTCTGCAACAATTACCTTCGCTTGCCAATTTTTTTTATTTGGACTGATTTCAGGTATGAACTTGTAGTTGCTAGTCATTTTGTTAAGTCTAAAAAAAAATATTAAAACATTAAAGAAAGATATTGAAGAAGTAGAAGAATTGGTTAATGTGTAAAGGAAAGTATATTTTCCTATAGTTACCGGATAGGTTGATGGAGAAGTAGAGATAAAGTTTTCTGAAGTTTGTTTTGAGGTCTTAGAAGATGGATATATATATAGAAGTCTATTATGTAAAAGAAATATATAGAAAAAAATATATGAGTAGTCATAAATTTATGAATTAGAGTTTGACATTTCATTAGTCTATATCAGCAATATGTGTTTGTGAAAAAGTAAAGCAAACAGTAATGGCTATCAAGTCATATCAAGTGAAAAGTGCACTGTGACATTTTTGGCTTATTTCAAAAATGGATGTATTTTATATTTTAAAAATATCATATTATTAAATAAGATAAATCTATTCATTCAAATAAGAAAACTTGTATAAGAAATGATTTATTTATTGCAGAGAAGAGAGAAGTCGTTGATGGCCCTTTTTTGTTCTATCTGAAAGAAGTACAATTTTGATTATTGTTGTTCTAGAAAAGTGTGTTAATAATAGGGAAGAGATAAAAAAAATAATAAAAATTCAGGGCCATGAAAAGTCAAATTAGAATTTGACATTTCATGATAAGACTTTCAGGCACTTAATAATCAAAATCAATCGTAAATGAAATTGGTATGGTCTAAAAGTACTCTCTCATTGTCTTAGATATTCATTCCTTATTTTTGCATAATTTTGGGCAAATAGATAATAAACAATGTAGAAGACAGGTATAATAAAGTGTGATAATTGGGAAAATGTAACAAAAAAATAATTGAGTGCAGTCAGAAATTACAATTTGACATTTCAGTATGATAAGAATTGAGGTACTTCGTAATCAATTGCAGTAGATAAATTAAGCTAAACAAAATAGTAAATTGAGTGCAGTCAGAAATTACAATTTGACATTTCAGTATGATAAGATTTTTAGGTATTTGGTAATCAATTGTTGTACGTAAATTAAGTTGCTAGCAGAAATATAATTACGCATTCTCTCATTTTCTTAGCTATTCATCGTTTATTTTTGGATTACTATAATAAACGAAGATTTCTCCAACACATACACCTTATATCACTACTACGCGCTTAGAAAATTCTATGAATCTGGACTCATAAAAGGCTATGAATTTTGTATCAAAGCAAGAATTTCTTGGTAAACAACATTTCTTGTGCAAGTGTTATGAACTGTAGTTTTTTCTGGTGGCTTTATCAAAACCTTAATAGATTTACTTATTCTAGCTCTCGACAAAGAAACGTACAACTGTGGAAGATAAAGGCCAACAAAGTCTAGAGTTTGACTCTGCGGTTTATTTATTGTCATTGCAAAACACGGATGGATTGGAAATTGAGTTCTTTTAATTGAAGTTTTATCATTTTCAAGTAGTATAAATAGAATTCTAGATAAAAATACACGCTGTCCACGGTATTCTCCGAAAGGTATTTCTGCCTCAATGACATTTTTTTTTTGAAATCTTCGACAAATAAGTCTTGTTCTGTTGCATAGGCCTTTAGACGAATTAATATTTCTGAGTAACATAACACGACAATTTAGTTTCAATATAAGGTCATGTGGTGGAATACCATTTGGAGTTTATGTATTTAGAAAATCTTCTTGGATACTTTATTCAGATTTGTCAATGGCTTCATCGAAACTGTAATATGTAAATATTTCTCTAGGAATTTCTTTTAGCAAAAGATTGTTTATATGGTCAACATATTCATTTTTAGGAGTTAAAATGACTCTATTAATCATAGTATCTAAATGTTCAACATAATTGTGTATATTTGGAAAAACCATATTAATCAATTCTTTCAAAGATTTAAATTCATTTTCAAAATGTATTATTATATTAGATGGAAGTTTAATCATTTTACATGAGTGTTTTTTCTCAGTACCATTTTCTATACTAAGTAAATATTCATAGAATAATGGATCAAATTGAGCTCTCATATTTTGAACTAATGAGAAATGTGTAAAAGATGCCAAAAATATGAAGAAATTAAACTTGCTTTTATTATGTCTTCTTTATTTCCTCTTTGAACAATTGGTAAAATTTGACGAAAATCTCCTCCCAATATAACTACTTTTCCACCAAACGGTATATCTTGTTCATTTACATCTCTTAACATTTTATCTAAAACTTCTATAGCATAACGGTTTACCATTGGTGCCTCATCCCAAATGATTAGTTTAGCTATTCTGAAAAGGTCAGCAAGTGCAAATTGTTTGCTAATTGAACAAGAAACATTATTACATGTTTCCATAGGAATTTTAAACCTTAAATGCGTAGTCCTATCGCTTGGTAACAACGATGCAGCTACTCCAAAAGAAGCAGTAGCTAAAGCAATGAGATTTTTTGATCTTATAGACGTCAATAAAGCTTTGTACAAGTATGTTTTACCTGTTCCACCAGGTCCATCGACAAAAAATAAGCCACTTTGATCACTTAAAACTCGATCTAAAATCGTATTATAAGCATGCCTTTACTCTTTATTCAAAGTATCATTTATATCAAATTTGTAATTTTTATCGCCATTATATCTCATTTCTTCAGAAATCATGGTAGCTAACATTTCATCTTCACCCATGTTTATATTAAATGGCACTATTGGTAATCGTTTATATTTATATTTAATGGTTCTAATATAGAATTTATACATTGCAATGCTTTAATTTTAGCAGCACTCCACGACATACCTTGTTGCATAAAATCATCAGACATATAATTTTTAAACTTGCTCCATAAAAGATGTAGATTGTTAGGACTACAAGAAGTTAATATAGTAGCAAATAACCTACGCAATGAAGGGGGCATTTGATAAACTATTGCTTCTGCTAAGCATAATTCACAATTATTATCTCCACTTAATAAACCGTGTAAAAGAGATGCTTCACGAAATGTGGATGCCAATACACCGTTTACAACTCTTAGATGTTCGAAAGAAGTTGACCCCTTAATGTGATTTAATAAAACACGTAAGTAATATCTTTCGCCTTCAGACGGATTAGATGTAACTATTCTACCTATTACATTTTTTTACTTTCTAGGAGTCCAAATTCGTTCACTACCATCCGATACAAAATGAGAAGGAAAATCTCTATATAAAAGTGTTCTAGCATTTTCATTTATAATGTTGCTACGAAAATATTCAGTTAACATCGTCCTTCGCGTATAATCTTTACTAAAAATTGTATGTAAATCATCAAAATTTCTATACATAATTTGTTGATGGTCTTCAAGATACAATTGGAGCAAAATAACTGATGGAGATAGTTCAGACAACACAAATCTATAAATTTTCCACATTGCTTTAGGTAGAGAAATCCACCTAGCAGTTTGATATTTTGAAATCTCATCAGTATCGACTACTTGTTCATTGTCATTTATGGAAAATGTTATTCGATCACATCCTTTATAAACATATTTATATAAATATTTGACAGCTTTAACAATTAAACATATTTCTACATTGATATAACAATCATATTTAGCTGTTAAATAAGGATTGTAAGGTACAACCTATTTATTATCTAATATATGTCCTCTAACNTATTTAGCTGTTAAATAAGGATTATAAGGTACAACCCATCTATTATCTAAGAAATGTCCACTCACTTTTACCTTTTCACCATCATTACGACGTTTATATCGTGGATATGAATCATTACCAAGTGAAGTTGTCGTTGTATATTCTCTTGGATACTTATTTTTGCATATTCGATTATTTGACATACAAACATTATTCGAATTTAATATTCCACACGGACCATGCAACATATGTTTCACAACAATAGGATGTAAATGTGGGTAATGATTTTTGTCCGGAATTTCACAACAAACGATATTATCAACCAAATCAACTATAGTAATTTTTTTATCCAGACTTAAAAATAAACAAAAAATGAGCACGTGGAAGACCTCTCTTTTGAAATTCAATTACATATATATACGCAGCAATATGTCCTAAAATTTGTCTTCTAAATAAATCATTTTTTAGTTTCTCCAATTTTTGCTCTAAATATTCATGCAATCAAATCGGGTCTATTTTGCTTTTCATTATTATACTTTAGTTCTTGATTTATTTCTAGCCAATTAGGGTTACATGTTATCGTTAAAAATACATCAGGTTTACCATATTTTTGAACTAACGCCATTGCATCCATATATCATTTTTTATTATCTCTAGGTCCTCCAGTGAACGAAGATGGCAAAATAATCTTTCAACCAACCTTATAACCTCTACTTTCACCTATTTCAACACTATCAATGATTCCTTGATAAAGTTCTGCTCGTATTTATTTTTGATTATTACGAAAATAATCTAACCTAGCAGTTTCAATTTTTACATACATATCAACAACGTATTATTGTAAAAGTCTACCAGCATAGAGCAAAATAAAATTACCTGAGTTTCGAATATGTAATTTGTAGCAGTAGTACTCACGACACGATACGTTCGATCTTTTTTTTCTCTTCTTCATAACTACAACATAAAAAAAAGAATATTCAAACAAAAAAAATTCACAAAAAAAAAAATGGACAAATAAGTTTCACATTATTAACCTTGAGTATCTCTTTCAATGAGTTCATTGCAAAATTTATGTTATTGATATTTAAAAGATTCTCATCTGCAGAATAATGATCAAGTGATTCTTTATTGAATCTTTTAATACCTTCATGTCATCGAGACTCACCATATGGAAAAAGCAATGGGTATTGAAGAGGATCATAACAACCAAAATAATAATGCACTCTATGTGAAATGCCACAATGACCATATATTAATATATCACAACTTCTACTGTTGGGCAGATAAATCCTCATCAACCCAAACTGCGGCTACTTGTGAAGTTGTTGGTGTATTGTACACTCTTTGGTCAAGAACAGGATCGCATTTTAATTTTATTTGACATGTATGTAAACTATCAATGTTGCTTAATGATCGAAAGAACCTAGAGTATGGATTAATTTTTAGGATATCAATCAAATTTTGTAAAGTTGATTCACAAAATATATCCGAGATTCTCAACCGATTTTGTAGTTCATTTTCAGTATCGTAAAAGTATAACTGTAAATATGTTGGGTTGTTTTTTGATGGTAAAAGTTGATTTATGTAATGGTAAACTTGGCCTTGAACCCTAAATGTATAGATGTCTTTGTTCATCTTACACAAATCTTTATCTTACTTTATGCCGAATGATGAGAATGCAAAATGATTGTTATAACTTCTTGCAACTTTTTTAAAATTTAAGGCTTCTGGTGAACTTGAAGTATATAATTCATATAATTCATTTGGTACACTTTGGATATGCAATTTAACTTTACCATTTGAACAACAAAATCCCTTACTTTCTCTATAAAATTTCTTTGCACCACAATATTCACAAACAGTCGACTGCCCGAGCATGTAGGATTCAGTCGGAATCTTCAACAAGCTAAAATGACTGTTCTCATTATTCTGGACAATTTCATTACTTTTATCCTGATTATGTTCATATTCATATGAACAATTTGCATAGTCATACGAATCATCAACTCTTCGCTTTGTGGTACAACCATAACTACAGCCAACAACTATCATAAAATGAAGCAGCCATTAATAATGAGGAACAAAAATTTGCATTTCAACGGTGAGGTGTGAAGCTATTAAATTCAAGTTACTTAAATCTGCAAACTTACCGTTTTGAACTTCAAAGTTATCCCCATTTGGAGCATTATTTGTGGAACCTAAATATTCAGGGCCAATCAACTGGGGTTCACCATGCTCTTGACATGGACATAGTATAAATATAATGTCAAATTTATTATAATATAGGCTAAAAAAAGAAGTAAACAAAACTATATATAAAACTTTCAACTTCAAAGCTTTCCCATTTCGAACATTATTTATGAAACCTAAACATTCAGAGCCAATTTATTAAGATTGACCATGTTTTTGACATGGACATAGCATAAATATAACGTCGAATTTATTATAATATAAGATTAAAAATAAGAAGAAAACAAAATAAGAACTATAATTAGAATACATGATGCTCACCTCCAAATATTGCAACACGTCTAGATTTTCTCGGTCGCATTCTATACCTTAGCTACAATTATATTATAGAATCAATTGTTAACTCAACACTTAAAAGTAAAATAAATAAACAAAATATATTACACAAAGAATTTTTATTATAATCAAATGAAAAAAATCAACAATGTTCCAAGCAATTCAAACTTGAAATTAACTTGTTTCGTTTCACTTGCAATTTATGCCTCCATCTCCATCTATTTGTTCAGTCCACTTCCGAAACAGGATTTTAGGTTTCAAATTTAACAAGACTAAATAATAGTTAACAAGCAATTTTCAAAAAGTCAATTTTAGCTGCTATATCTCTACTACAACCTTATCATGCTTTATATATATTAACCACCTTTATTCATATCTTACAGAAGATAAGAAAATTTCACTCAATTGCAGATCCACAGAAAGCATCTAATTCAACAACTTCTCAGCTTTCTTCCAACAAATACATGGATAAAATCTTTGTCTTCCAATTTTTAATAAAAACTGTCGTACAAGCCAAAAATTTATAAAACAACCGACGAAAAATCCAAATTCTGCAATTATACAAGCAACAAAATTACCATAATTTTAACTGAAAAATAAAACAAATAGAGGAACTCACGTACAAAGAAGCCCCCAGACGGTTTGACCCTTGGCTTGTTCGAAATGTTGTAAAAGAGGTTAAAATATTGTATTAAAAAAGCAGAACATTCAACATTTCTGGGTTACCATTCAAGGGAAATGGAAAGGAAAATATAAAAAAAATTTGAAAAAGATAAAGTTAAAGAAATCACCTTAGTTTTCAATTTTCCAAATATGCGCTTCCGAGTGGAAGCTGCAATCTGAAAAGGTTGTGCTTTAGCAAGGCAGAACGAAAGTTTTTTTTCTTCCAGTGGAAGCTGCAATCTGAAGAGGTTTTTTCAAGAAATCGAAACGGAAAGGTAAAGAAAAATGGAAAATAAAAAGTTAAGGATATCACCTTTGTTTAGTATTTTACTGGAGGTTAAAGAAATGACCTTAGTTTAATAATTTGGTTGGAGTGATAGCTGCAATTTGCAGAGAAAAAGAATTGAGAGATGACTGAGACAGAAAGAAATGTACGATGTATGTATTATATCACTACTATAAACGGCTGGCTATGATGGCCCACTCGGCTCGACTCGTCCAACGCAGTAATTCAGCTTATGAATAGTAAAAATAGAAGTGCCTCTTTTATATAGTAGTGATATACAGAAATAAAAATGAAAAATTGTTTATACACGTGTTTACATACGTGTATCAATATGTGTATGCATGAAAGCATGTTGTATGTAGCACTTGAGATGGAAGTAAAATGCAACTAATACTAAGCCTCTGAAAAGATGGTGGAATTATCATTTTATAGGTTTTTTTAGTTCGGTTCGTTAGGCATGTTTAGTTTTAATTTTTTAGGTAATGTCTTTGATCGATTCTATAACCACAATATTCTTTCACCACAAGTGATGTTTTATTAATAAAATTTGGAGGTCCCGCCCTCCTTTATTTAAAAGAAAGTAAAAAAAAAAAAATTCTTCTAACCACTGTTACGAAGTTATCACGCAAGTGGACAATGTTATTTCGTATGATGACTAGTATAACATCATCCCATAAAGCTCAATTATTGATCTTACTTAATTAAAATTAAATCTAACAAGGACACACAATTTTAAGATTATAAGGTTAGTTTTTCCTAAATAACAACAAATTAATCTATTAAATGTGTATAAAAGCCTTAAAATGAAATTCACACAAAGAACTAGGACCATGGATCCACGCTTAGTTACCTTATTTTAATCTCAAGTATTGGTCAGTTGTCAATTCTTGCGGAGGTTGAAATTCAACTATCCAATTACAATCAAACGTCTCTCTTCTGATTAATTAATTCTATACTTGTAAGCTTAATTATCTCTAAAAGTATGTTTGATTGCAAGTATGTAATTTGGATGAAAATAAATTTCAGACAATTGAATTATTTACAACTTATTTGCATGTAAATTATTAATTAAATGTGTTTGGCTGGTTTAATTTCAACACAAAAATGTTTTACTTGTCTATTTTTTTTTACAATCAAATGCACTATAATAAATTACAATATATAAACTTGCATTAAATAACATATACCACCGTACACGATTTCATATAGCATACTAATATTCTCTATCTATTATAGGACCTTATGTTGTTTATTATCATGTGTTAATTTACATCGAATTTTTTGAAATTAATTACTAACATGTTTTAATTGTAATCAAACATCAAAATCAAAATAAATATTGTATAAATAGTCACAGGTAAACATGTGTTGCACGTTATTTTGAAATGCTTTATAAATATTATAAAAATAATATTTGAAATTAGTGAATATAAAAAAATAGTTAAAAAAAACTGTTTATGTGAACTTTTTACACAATTCAATTATTTATTTACGTGTATGATAATAATTAACATTAATTTTTATATATACTACTATATAATTCAATGAATTAATTCTTCAAGTTCATGCATATACACTTTATATATTTTGTGGGCTATTCAATTACTCTAAAAATACTACAATTCAATTATCTATGCATGTGCATGTATATTAATTAACATTTGTTTATGGATATATAAATATAACGTTAAGTCATCAAGTTCATGTACACATGTTTTGGGAGTTATTCAATTATTCTAGGAGTAAATAAATTAATCGAGTTCATGAACACGTATTTATTTTCAAGATTATTCATTTTTATCATAAATTATTCTAGGAGTACATTAATNTGCACATATGTTTTGAGAGCTATTCATTCATTCTAGAAATAAATAAATTATTCAAATTCTTGAACACGTATTTATTTTCAAGATTATTCATTTTTATCATAAATTATTCTAGGAGTACATTAATTATTAAAGATCATATAATTTGGGAGCTATTCAATTATTATTATTATAGTAGTTGATAAATTATTCAAATTCATATACACTTATTTCATTTCAATATTATTCATTTAATCTATGATATAACGTTATTTGTCTAAATGTATATAAATTAATCTTTTCCTATATTCATTGATTCAAATTAATTAAATTACATGTTGGTTCATGTACACCTCATTTGTTTAAATGTATATAAATTATTATTTTTCTATATCTATTAATTCAAATTAATTAAATTTCATGTTGGTTCACTTAACATCCCATTTGTTTAAATGTATATATATTATTCTTTTTCTATATTCGTTGATTCAAATTAATTAAATTACATGTTCATGAATCAATTTGATTGTTCTCATTCAATTCAATTATTTATTTGTGTGCATGTTTAATAATTAATTTTCAATTAAACATATATTGAAAAATGAAAAGTGGTATTATTGAAATAATTAAATTCTAGTAGGACTAAAATCATCCATAAAATGATTCCCACTTGATATGATATTTAATATATTATAGATAAATAATCAACTCAATAACAAGATTTAAACAAAAATGAGCAACTTCGAACTAAACAAAATCATGAGGTTTCATTGTTAACTGTGTAACTACAAGATAATTAGCTGGACATGATTTTATTATACAAATACAAGTTTTGGATGAATTCAATTTGGATTAGTTGACGGGAGAGAAAAATACAACCCTTAATAATGAATCACTTTTACAACATTGAATTTGTATTTTCATCGATTACAAGATGCCCAAGGAATGGAGAGAAAAACCCCTGTATGGACACTAAGATCTTCTATGATGTGGTGTATAGAATACAAATTGGGGTTATCTTTATTTATGTAGGATTTGAAGTTGTCCTAAAAATGTGTTGAAAACGACTTCAACCCAAAAAATCATGTTTCTTAATTTGCCCCGAAACTCTCTTAACAGGAGTGTCGTCGATACGTTTTTTTTTTTTCTGGAAATAGTGTGTGGCGTACATGCTAATGGTGCATTTAGTTTGTTGTTTTCAAGCCGTTTTCAATTTTGCAAAACATTGAAAACATATTTGGTAGTAATTCTAAAAATACATTTTCGAAAACAAGGAGAATTTTGTAATATGAAACTCAAAATGCATTTTTGATATTTTGAGAGTTTTCAGTGAGAATTCTAAAAACACTTAAAACATGGAAAATGAGTGTTTAAAAAAAATTTATTTAATTTTTTTTAAAAATTAAAAGTATAAAATTCTATCAAATTAAAATTTTAGAAAAATAAAATTACAAAATTCTAAAAATAAAAATAAAAATTTGAAAAAATGAAAAAAAAAAAACAAAAAAAATTAATATTCCAAATGTTAAAATTAAAACTCTTATAAGAAAAAAATTATAAAAATATTTTCAAAAATAAAGTTATAAAAAATAAGAAATAAAAATAGTTCAATCTCTCGAAACAAACAAAAATATTTCAACCAACGTCATTAATTTTTATTTTATTTTCAATATTTTGAACTTAATTTATTATCTTCTTTATTTTATTTTTGTAGCGAGAAAAATATTATAAAATTTATTAACTTTAAAATGTATATATTATTTGATAATATTAACGTAAAATTGCTCTATTTTTATTGATTAATGGAATAAAATATCATAAAATAAATTTTCAAAACAAACATGTTATCTAATTTTTTGTTTTGAGAAATAATTTTTGAAAATGTCAAATCAAACGCTTTTTTAAAAATCTTAAAATAGACTCCAAAACAGAAAATTGAAAATGAATTCAAAATTGAAAATCGAAACATAAATCAAACGAGCCCTAAGCTTTTGGGTGCAAGTCCTAAGTAGATATGCACATATAGTTTAAGGGAAATGCTATGGGTAGGGGCTTCTATGTCCATTATGGACACCATTATGTTAAGGGTTATGTACTCTTAGCATTTCTCATAGTTTAATTATGGGTCACAAGGGCTACGTAATTCTCACTTCAAGTTCTCAAATTTTCATCCTCATCATTTCGGCCTTTCAACTTTTAAGTTCACTCATTTAGGCTTTCCAACTTTCAAACATATCAAAAGCTATCCTTTAACTTCAGAACTCTTCCACTTTGATCCCCAAAACTTACGAAATCATCTGTTTAGCTAGCTTTCCAATGCTTCTAATCAGGGCTTCACACTTCCCTACAATTACGAAATTCTATCATATGATTCCAGCTCCAAATCTCTCCCTTTTATTTGTTTATATCTAAACTTGGAATTTTACCTAGGAAAAAAAAATCAGAAATTCTGCTTTAATTAATCAATTTTTAAAAAATATAAGAGCATTTCCTAGAGACTCTTTAAATATAAGATATTCTCTATTTTAAAAAGTCAACCCTTAAAATTATACTCAAAGAAACTCTTTAAATTAACATTTCAATTTAGAGTATAGGTTTGGAACTCCAAATTTGAAGATCCAAGTCCACTCTATATAATTTAATGCATTCAAAGTATTTCAATAAATGAAAATATATAATAATTTGAAGGGAATCTAATAAAAATAAAATATAGGGAAAAATAATAAATATTTTTTTAGAGTAGTAAAATTAAATATTAAATTTAAAGAGCGTGTTGAAGTATTTAAAAATTCTTACTCTCTAAATTGTAGAATATATTTTTTAAAAATAGAATCTTTTGCTGATGCCCTAAGAGCCTAGATAAGTATCTCAAATATTTATGCTTTTAATGCAAATGGAAGGCCAGTATACAACATAACAGATAATACTGGACATATTTTTTGGGATGCTTGCAATTGTTCTAGTTGCCTAGCAGCAGAAATTGATAATGATGTTCCTTGAAGAAAAGCAAAGCGAAACAGTCAAAGAAGGTTACATAAAGCTTTCTATGATAATGATCCAGGAGTTGGATTACTTGGAGAGCCCTCTGGAAAATTTGACTATTATGTCAAATATACTGCACCACCTAGAGATGATGCTCCTATCATTCCTACTGGTTGGGATGATGATGATGATGATTGCAGCAAATACTAGAAGAAATGGGATTTGGATAATAATCCTCCCCCATCTCCTCTTCCGATGGCGATGTTTCATCCACCTACCCAAAATGAGTTTCCTCCTTTGGAAACCTTTGAATGAATCAATCCACTCATTCACGGAAAATCAAAGATCCTAGCAAAAGAAGATCAGATAGATCAGTGCAACCTCTTTCAGCAGCAGAAGCAACTTTAAATTGGCAATCAGAAAATGCAGTTCAACAAAATGTTTTGTTGAAAAAGATTGATCAAAGTCAGCAAAGGATTGAAAAGACTCTTCAACAACAGACTCAACTTATCCTTACCCCCCTTC
>CAIGRP010023819.1:0-14232 GCA_903798385.1 Fraxinus cuspidata | reverse complement strand
GGATCACCTCCTTTTCAAGGAGAGCTAATGCTTGTTGGAAGCTACTTCAAGGATCCAATGAATAGCTAAGATTTGTTGACAATCTCTAGCTACAATCCCAGAGACATCATAAATAGTCCCGCTATTCCTACTTTTCAACTTTCACATATGGGCATTAAATTCTCTAGGGCGCCAACCAAACTTCAAAGCTAACTTAAATGAGTACTATGTATAAATGTAAATTAACTAATTATAGTACTGAATTTGGTTATAATCTCCATCTCTATTCATCAAAAAGGTTACAAAGATTCTGTAACATGTAGGTATGATTGAGCTACAAGGATTCCTTTTAATTAATATCCAAGGAATAAATTGTTGCCTATAGTATTTCACAATTTGCATTTTACACCCAAAAAAGGTGTTTATCAGGTGCAAGGAATTTGCACAATCTTCTTTGAATCGGAAGAATGAACTGGTGTGGCCGGATTCTCTCCAACCTGAGAAGATGACGGAAAATCAAGATCCAACAAGCCCTTTGCAGCGAGCATAAGAAACGATAAGTACAAAAAGGATGGCGCTCAATGCCCCAGAGACGATGACCACCTGGAACCACTAATTTTGTGTAAGAAATCATATATGATGAGAAGTTTACCTTCAATATGGCATTATTAAACTTCAATGCTTACCCATTTAAACATGTACCCATGATTATCATTCCAAGTATACGGAATGTTCATGCCAAATATGCCAGCTACCAAAGAATAGATAGATAAACATACAGTTCCGGAACTGAGAAAGAGCTCCAACTGTAGCCATACGATAAACAGAAAAAATTTATAAGTTCAATGAACACAGTAAAATTACTAAAGAGATAAATCCTTGTACTAGCCACAACCTTTGTGAATGTGTAGTTAAGCGGACAAGGGATTTAGCAAAAATACTACAGAATTTAACCGTATACACGACAAACCTGAATCAGTTGATTTCGATGATTGTCCAACTGAAATGAAAAAACATGAAATGTTTTTAGATTTCTATGTATTCAGGGCGTAAAATGTTTATCGATCAAACAAAAAAAGTTGCCCACTTCCGTTACCTGAATATTGATATAGTCTTCTGTGTTATCAATATATTCACGCAGCTGCAAAATTTCAAATAGAGAACCGTAATTAGTTTTGTGGGATTAGAGATTCCTCTAGGCTCCCTTTGGATCTTGGAATCCAGTGTGGGAAACATTACGTAAACCTTTTCCAGTCTTCGGTTCGAAAGAGAAACACAAAGTAGAGGTGTGTACAAACATAATTACGGGAGACATCTGCCTATTTAGACATTTATTTTTTCCCTTTTCACGATGTTCAACAACAAAAAAATTCTCAAATTTTATGTTATTTTCTTAGAAAGGAAAATTCACTTCATAATATTGTTTTCCCTTTTCACTTTTCTCCATTAATATTCTAGCTATTAACAGTGCGCGAGTTTCGGATGTGGAGTGGTAGCTCCAAAAATATTCGCATTTAACAAATATCCAAAAGAACCTTGTTTAGAAAAAAAGGGGAAAAAAGGTCGATGCTGGTAACCAATGCTTTGACACAAAATAAAGATGATAATTTTTTACAAAAAAAAAAAAAAAGGTTATAGACATACTGTAGTTAATTTATTCAGAGTGCCATCGATTTGCATGAAGTATGCCTGCAATGAGAAGAGCCGTTTGTCACAAAATAGTTATGGTAAATCCCAACCGTCATATAGTTTGATTTGTTACCTCAAGTAACATCTCAAGTTCCTCAACATCATTCTCGTCTCCACGAACTGTTGCTATACTTGCCCTACTGGCTCTAGATATCTTCGAGCCTATGGTTGGTGATGCAAGGAACCAACTGGCAGCACCCGAGCCACTAACAGGTGATGCACTCGCCAACTTTCTAGAAAGGTAAAGGTCTGCCATATCATCATCATCATCCAAAAGTTGTTCCAGCTCATCCCTCACCTGCAATCCATCACAAGACCAAACCTCAAGTATAGAGCACAATCTCCCTCTTGTTAAGGTTTTAAAAATTCATTTAGGACTAAGGAGAGATGCCAAGCTCAAGAACAAGACTTGGATTATTTAAGAATTTCACACGATGCATCTTTTGAACCATGCATGTCAAATTGGGAATCATCTCAGGTTAATCATCCACTCGTAATGGACACTTCATATTTACATCAGCATGTAGCAACCATGGAAGGCATCTGGATTTGTAGAACATGAAAGGATATTTGATAATTTTAAGAATGTATAATTGCGTTTTCAATTAGGTATACATATCATTGACAGTCGTTTGAATTTAAGTCGTGAGCCTAACATACAGGACAAGATACCGTACAAACCATTTCAGTTGATGAAATGAATCAAAATACACATAATTCCATCACGTTCTTGTATCCTTATAATATTTGAAGAACCACAAATCTAAAATACATGACAAAATGCAAAGTGCACGTTTAGATATCACGAGGAATGGAGGATTCTAAGGATGTGAGCAGTCATGTGTTTTGAGCAGCTGCCAAAAATTGGCCATACCCACAATCAACTGACCCCTTAAATATAAATATGAAACTAAATCAATTTAATAATTTGTGGGGTATGGAAGCATCTCATACATAATAGCCCACCAGGACAACTATAAGCAAGGAAATTACTATTACCCTACAATGCGTATGTAGCTGATGGCAAAGATGAATAGGCTATTCAAAGATTTGAAAGTGAAATTATTGAAACAATCTGCAGAAGATTTGGGATGGAGGGGGATCACTACCTTTTGCACACGGGCAGTTAACCTCGTCATTTGACTCTTTAATTTGCGAACTCTGTCTAAGTTACGGCTACTAATCTGCAATTATAGTAGTTTAAAGAATTAGCAGAAGATCATTTAAAGAAATTACCAAAGACACAAAATTAAAGGAAACGTGAAAAAAATAAAGCAAAAATGTATTTCTATCACTAGAGATCTGCAATTTAAACAGATGCCATCATACTCTAATACTAAAATTCCATAAAAAAATTGAAGGTCCGTTCTAAAAGTTTCACTATATTAAGGTTTAAGTTCTTAAATGAAGCGGTATTCTATTCCAAGTATCCTGGAGACCATCCATTATCTGATAAGCGCATAATGAAATCCAGATGCAGCAAAGGGATACCAAACAAATTCTCCAGGCATGAGTGGAAGAGATTTTTCTAGGTTAGGTCAGTAACATCTGATGTACAGAGCAACCCTAAAAGTTGATCTGTTACGTAAAAAAGCTGAGGTACTTGGTAAATTTAGGAAAAATAAGACAGCAAATGAACTGCACCTTTGATGTAAGCATATCTAAAGCTGGATAAACAGCAGTCTCCAATTCTATAGTGCGGGCAGAAAGAAAACTACAGATGGCTTCCAATGCCACCTCCAGAGCCTGAAACTCAAAAGGAGAGTCTGCGTAGAATCATGCAGTTCATTAGGTATAATATTGTAGACTCCATATATAAGATGAGAAATGTATTGTTTTGACAAAAAAGAAGGGGGAAATCTAACAGGATAGAAAGGAAAACTGCAAGCAGGAATACTCATTTATCTTTATCAACCAAAGTAACAATCACTAAGTTATTAATGCAACAGGTAATAACCATCCAACAATAGGAATAAAAAGAATATAAGAAATACCATCTTCTTCACCCGCTTCGACATCATGCTGCACAACAAACTCCTTGCCATCTTCGAGATCTTCACGATTAGCAATTACTGGTTTCAGCCGCCTTCGTAGTTCTTCTATAACTGGAGCAACATTATCATCGGATGGATCACGAAGCAGCACCTATAACAGTAGTAAAGTTAAAGATCACAATTCAGAGTCCACATATAGTGCTCCAATGTATTATTCAACACCACCCTAGCTCTGAGAGTTCATCAAAATTTTCATTTACAAATCCTGATTTTGAAAAGAAAAAATGCAAGTGTTAATATGGTGCATCGTCCATACTCATGGTATCAACTTTCAGCAGCCTTGAGGCACAAGCACGACAAGGTTGTATCAAATAGTATAATCTAAGAAGCACGGATATGGATATGTAATTCGCGTAGGACACGATACGGATACACCGATACGACTTTTTTGAAAAAATTAGGATACGCCAATATGTTTTATAAAATTTATCATAATTTCATTAATATAAAATATTAATACAAAAGCATGATAATAAAAAAACAAAATATTAAAACACTTTATTAGCATGATTTTACATATACTAAATCATTATCTATTTTCAATAATGGAATTAACGTAACACAATTTAACATGTATTATTTAATACTAATCACTATCTAATTTCAATAATAAAATATATATGTCAACTATAACACAATTTCACATGTACTGAAAGATTAATGAAATTGTGCGTTTCCAATAAAAAGTTTAGTTGTTAATTTTAAAACTCTAATCTTGTATTTTCAATAAATATTATTGATTTTCAATAAATTATTAAAATAATTTAAAAAATACATGTCGAATATGTATCAAAATCATATAAAATATAAAATAATAAAAAAATGTATCAGATACATATTAGAAATCTAAAAAATCTAAAAATATATAAAATAATTCAAAAAAAGTATTCGGTACATATCGGAAATGAGTACATAACGAGTTTACAAGTATCAGTGCTTCAAAATAAAAGATATAGAAAAAATTCAGGAGACTAAAACTGAAAACAAGCATTTCCAAATGTTTTTAAAACACGCAACTACATACAAGCTTCAAATAATAAACAAACTCTTTCCATCTTTCTCTTTTAAAAAGTTTATATAATTAAAATCAACATTAATTGTTTTTGTCAGCTCTAAGAAACCAACACTAGAAAGTCACACACCAGGAAAAAAAACTGCTAATCTAACAAGGCAGTAAGTGACTTATTGCTGAATAACAAGAAAAAATACAAATGTCATTTTGATAATGCTATTGGTAAAACCATAAGCTTACACTTGAATTTTAAGAATCATTTGACTGCTTTATCAATTTTCAGTGAAGATTAAAGGGCACATATTAAATTCCATTAGTATATATATCAAACAAGTTCATTTATCTTGTCACTAACTTTTCTATTAACTGAATTATTAATTGAATTGGCATTGATTTCACTTTTTTGTTACGGTACTCTTACATCAGATTTTTTATCTTAGAACCCCATAGATTAAAGGTTTTCACCAGCTATGGAAGATCAAGTGATAAAGAAATCATGGACAAAAATGAAAAGAGAAGCCTAAATGAAGAGGGAAAAAAACAAAACTCACCTCTTCGGCAGTAATTATGGCCTTGATATGCTGCACTAACCCACAATCACATGCAAAAGAGAAAAAAATAAAAAGTAAGTTAATACCATTATACAAAAGACATTAAAAAAAAAGAAGTTAATTCTGAACTCAAAATCATTTAAAAAATAAAAACTAAAAATCAATCTTCTATTTATAAGGGGAAAAAGCTTTAAACTACAGATTTAAAAAATCAATCTTCTCTCTTCAGATCAAAATAAAAGGACGCCCTTATTTTTGCACAGTGATATATAAAATCCTGTAATAGAAATATAAATTTATTATTTCATATGAGGAAAATATATTTAGTATATAGATTGAAAAATTCAATTTTCTATTAAATTAAATCTTCAAGTGAAAATAAAATATCCCTTAATTTTGCACTCCATGAACCCCCTTTTGCATTAACTATTACATTGAAATAAAAACTAATTCAAGAATTAAATAAAAAATTCACCTCTAAATTGAGGACAATAGCTCTCTCACGGCCAAGAATGGTAGAAGGATAAGACAAGAGGGGATCAAGAATTCGAAGATCACGCGCGTGGATTTGCACTCTGTGCATGATCGCGTACTTATCAACGTCCAGGATGATCTCCTCGCCTGAAGAGTCCATAAGGATCCAGCTCCGTGAGCCGGCTCCCTTTTTCTTTGGAGGATCCGCCGGCACCACGTACCCACCTTCTCGACTCATCATCGCCAAACATTACAATGAAAAATTACTCAAAAAGTTTCTCGATTCTTTCACTGGTGTATATGTGTACGATGCATATATGATTGTTATTGAACAAACAGAGGAAAACCCCAATGAGAGAGGAGAAAATTAGGGTTTTCAAAGATATAAAGTGTATAGAATCACATGGTTAAATTCGAATTTGTGTTTGATTTGGATTGATCTGAAGAGGTGGAGAAGAAGGCTCAGATTATGAATAATTTCTGGAAAAATGTTAACTTTATATAAGGAAACGTAAATTCATTTTGAACCGCACCTTTTATAAAATTCACATTTTTTTTTTATCAACTTACAACCTTTTAGGGTTAAATCGCCATCTATTTTTATTCTCAGCGTAATAATAATCACCTAATTTTATTTTATTTCATCATAGCTACTCAACTTCATATATAGTGTTATCATGATCACCCAATTTGATTTTATTTCATCATAATCATCCAATTTCATATAACGTTTCATCATGACCACCTAACTTCTTTTCATCATTTTCGTTAATTTTAAAAGAGGTAAAATTGTAACTTTGCATTATATATATAATAAAATTTTAAAAAAATAAAATAAAAACTTGTTTTAAAAACAAAATAAAATAAAAATTTATTTAAAAAACATTACTTAAAAAAATGAAATAAAAATAAAAACTAATTTTTTTTAAAATAAAAGTTATTTAAAAAAAAACGTTCATTCAAAAAATAAAATAAAATAAAACTTATTTTAAAATAAATATTTTTAAAATAAAATAAAAAAAACTTCTATTTTTCTTTTATGTAAATATATAATACAAAGTTGCCGTTTTACTCTTTTTAAAATTAGTGAAAATGGTGAAATGTAATATGAAATTAGGTGGCTATGGTGATATTAAATATAAATTTGAGTGACCATGATGAAATAAAATCAAATTGGGTGATTATGGTGATATTAAATATAAAGTTGGATGGTCAATTATAGATTTAACCCGATTTTACTTTTTTAAAATACTGACTTACCCTCATTTTTCCTTAAGCGATAAACAGCGGCTCGTTTTCTAAAAGTTGCAACCTCGTATCATATTCTTTGATTTAATTATGCATTTCATCAATCTTTATCAAAATTTATTAAACTTCTGATTTTTTTGCTAAGCCCATGTTTGGTCCTCATTATCTGAAAGTTTAATTATTGGAATAACGTTTTTTTTTTCTTGAAAAAATGTACGATTAAAAAAAAACAATAATTTATGATTACGTTTAATATTATCTAATTGGAGAATGTGTTGAAAATAAAAGAAAAAAAATAAATTACGATTTTTATGAGGACCAAACATAGGCGAAATTAAATGGATTGAACTTTTAGAGACTTGTGCCAAATAGTCAAAGTCAGATGTAAGTCAAATTAGTCAATAATCACAAGGTATAAATGTTTACATGGTGACAGAAAAATATTTTGACCTTTACTTTTTGTCAATTAATATATTTTTTGAACGAAAATCAGTCAATTGCACTTTTTTAAATGCTCAAAATGTATTAGTTATGGTTTAAAAATTTGGGACCTATCTACGCTGTTTTGAAATATTTGAATACTTCAATTTTTTTCTGAAATGTAAGAGAGAGTGGAAATGTAATTAGCACATATCATAACCTCCTCACCTTTTATTGTTATTGTAGAAAACGTTCATACATTTCTTTTTTTTTTGACATTTTCATCATCATTTTCACATTTCATTACGCAAAATGTCATTTTCATTTATTTCTTAATTGAAAAATTGTGTAATGACGAATACACTCTTCTCTTCAAATATAAAGATATATTCGTCATTTTACAATTTTTAATTAAGAAAATTGATGAAAATGACATTTTGCGCAATGAATGTTAGAAATAAAGATGAACATGACAAAAAATGAAAGAAATAAGCGTTTTCCACAGTAACAGTGAAATGTGGGGACATTATGTGCTAATTACCCGATTAGAATCCATGTTCTCCATTCTTTTCCCAATTCTCGAGAAGGAATTCCCGCCCCCTTCATAGTAGAAGGGTTCGAGACTAGGCATTTTACTCCTATGTCAAATGACTCAAGCATGCTTTGAATAAGTAAGTTAAAACGTGTGGCATTCCTCATTTTCATCCAGGTGGGCTGCCCTAACATGACCCATGGAAACACGAGACATGCCAAACTAAGCACGAACCACTCCAAATGCGGAATAAGTGAGATTTACGACTCTCGTCTTACTCATGTCCACTTTCAATAATTTTCTTGTGAAGTCAGATGCAGATCTTGCCCGTGTCTACTCTCCCTAATTATCTTGAATTCTTCCGATGCACCCGACTCCTCTCCCTTGCCAGCTTGCCCCCACAAATTTAGCCTCTTCCTCACCTTGTCCACTCCAAATTATCATGTATTCAGTCAGTTTTTCCTACTCCAAAATCCGTGTAATGAATACCAATTACACCAGCAGGCAACTCAAAGCCAAGAAACGAAGCAACTGGTAAATAATACATAAAGCTGAAAACCCTCTTCAATTTTTATTTTTTTTCCTCTATACACTCAGAAGATACAAATATACAATACCATGCCTAAGATTACAAAAAAGAAGCTAAACTCTACAAGACTCCACTAATTAACCTTGAACTGCCAATTCTTGCAAGTGCTCAACGAATACTTGCAGGTTCACATCGTCAGTAAATATAATTTCCGAACCTTCTGTATACATTGAATTCTGAGTAACGGATGGATTTAACTTGGCAAGAGGAAACCGTGTCTGGCTACTATGCTGGTCACATTTGATAAGTTTCGGGACAGGAACCCTTTCAGCTACCAGTTGCTCAGCATCAAGCTCGGGACTAGAAGTTTCCTGAAATTCTCGTGGTTTGGGTCCTTGTCATAACCGAGCTTTCTCCACTGTGCAATCTTAGAACCGTAGTGAATGACACGTAAAAGAAGGAATCAAAAAGCAAAATTACGTCGGGAGATATGGAGCATACGTCCAGGAGTACTGGGACTGGGGTTCCATCGAATGAATATTGGAAAAGGGTAGGCTGGACCATGATAAGAGAATTAACCACTCCCTCACGATTTAACATCATTCGGAAATGAGCTGTCTCGTCTGGAGTGCTGTTGAAGACATCAATAAACATAAATTGTGGGTTAACGGAGAAGTTTGACGAAAGACGGAAGGAAGACGGGTCTTCTGGCATGTAATCCCCAAATTTAGATGCAAAACGAATTAACATCTTATCCAACCATCTTGCAACATCATGTGCATGACTTCTCTCTGTCCTGTGGATGGCAAGCCTAGCCATAACTGAAGCTGCTACTTCCTGATCAAAGCCGGCAGCAATTTCAGGTGAATGCTTCCCAGCCCACCTTCGTGAAACAGTTGTCACCCTTTTACGAATTCCCATGTTACCATAACGATAACGTGCTATGAACTGTATGAAAAATGCAGAGCCAAATTGAATATTTTGTTCATCACCCATTTCGAAGAAGAAAGCAATGCATGTTTTGCTAGTGACTGTCCCCAGTTTCCAAATTGAAGAACCACCCTCACCAATCTCTTTGTTGCTTACTGAATTATTCATCTTCTGCATAGAAGTACAGGGACCAAGGGCCCCACAAATCGTCACACTTTTTGTCGTTACTATCTCTATAGTTGCATCAAAACATATCTTTAAATTTCCACATTCATCGCGATCAAACATTTGACGCAGGCACTTTCTAAATTGCTCCGACCCAAATGATTCCCCTAACATCATGAAACCACCTGAACTTTCAACTGGGACCTTTAGTTCTGCAGCTCCAAACTGATTCAGAGAGCAGGCAAAGAGATCAAGAATGATGGATGAATCAGATAATCTCAGAGACATTTGCTCGTAGAATTCACTGGATTTTCTATAGTAAGCTGCATAACCATTACCAAGGTCTCGATGAGTTCTGATGGCATTGCCAAAATCAGAATTGACAATGATCCCTGGGCTGATTGTTGCAGGTCCTGATGTGAAGACCATGACACGAGAACCAGTACTCACCGAGCATCCTTCTAGAAGTCCTACAGCCACTGATATTGCAACACTGGTAGACCGTAGAGGTAGGTGTCCTTGCATGACCTGCGGCAAAGAATGGATATCTTCAATTGCAGAAGTTATGTTGAACTCACATTCTGACACTGGCAAGAGAAAGTCCCTTCTTTGAACAGTTGATGACTTTCCATGGGATTGTATCATGTGCTGGAGCCCAAGAAGCTGCTTCATCTGATGATAAAGTAGTTCACAACATAAATGAGAATAGAGTGTTATATACATATATATATTTATATATATATATATATATATAGAAGAAAAGGAAAAAAAGAAAAATGAAATGCAATGGACGCTAACACAACAAGATGGAAAAGAAAAAGAATCCTGATTTTTCCCCACCACAACGCTGACCTCAAGGGTACAGGTATTAGACTATACATGATGTTTCATTCCCCTCAAAACCTAGTAATTGATTCGATCACCAAGTACTCCCCCACCTCTCAAACACTTCGGGGTCCTCACCTATCAGCCTTCCCCGTTCCCACCAAACAAGATAAACTAAATGTATCATCTCCACACATCAGAACACCCAGCTCTAAGAGCTCTAACGAATACTGGTGTCCTGGCCCCCCATCAAAATACCGTAATCACATAATTTTCATCAAGATCTGACAATTATTCGCTTATTCCTCTATTCCAAACAAATATGACGTACATATTGAATGAAATAACCAATAATTAGCAAATTAGCCAACAAAAGTCACTGACTTGGACGAAACACTGCACTTGATCTAATAATCCAAATAATGTCCCATACAATTTCAGGAAGATACAAAATGAAGCTGCCGCACTTCCTTTATCAGGGAAAATACCCTCCTTCACTGTCCATCACTGCCATTTCTCCACCAGTTTCCATTCGTATCTGCAAACAACCAGTATAGTGGCACCAAACTTGGAGCCCTTAAGCAGAGAACCAAAAACAACTAGTTTAAGTTCCATTGTTTTATGAACGCATCAGAGTCAATAATAATAATATTCTGCTCCGTTCATTAATAACCAATCTAGAAAAGTAAGTGAAGTAATGGCTGTGAAAAGAAGACAGGTTTAGTAGCAAGGGGAGACTTTGCCATTGAACGCAAAATCAAGACAAGTGGCAAGTGGAGAGAGATTGGCAATTGCGGAAACCTGCATAGATTGGTGGCTCAATAGTGGCTAAAATAGTTCAGGGTAGAAAATGAGGAAATGGTTGAGTGGATCAATATAATTTAAACTTCTTTCCTGACTTGTTGCTGACTTAATAAGGAACTTGGCTTGTATCAGAATGAACATAACTATGCCAACCTCCGTTGAGGTTCTTTCTAATTACTTGAGTAATTATCTTTTCTTTTCATACTCTTTTGGCATTCTTTATTTCTATATAAGATTTGAAGGAAATGAGAAAAAATGTCGAGATAGTGTGGCTTGTGTCACATTATTAGGGACCTTTGAAATTTCAACTTTACAAGCTTCAAGTTGTGGAAGAGGAGTTTGAATTATGAAGTTGGCCTTCATGTTCTCCGGAAGAGACTCATATTATGGGAATGATCCCGATGGATGATTAGAATGGAGATAATAAAGAAGATTATGTTCAAAACAAATAATTCATTAAAAATCAAGGACTTACTGATATAGCAATATATCAGAAACTCACATGAAGCCTGACAGTACCCTTAAAAGTCTGGCTACCTTGCAATCATTTATTGCTTATCTTATTGTTCAAAGAATTCATTTCATATCTTACATTGACAACAACCCCATTTTCTTATTTTACAATTTTATCCATATTTGTCAAATCAAAGCAATTATTTCCACATCTTTCACCACAAATAGCAAATATATTCAACAAATTAAGGCTAATTACCAAGTAAAATCATAGATGCATGGCAGCACGGCTACTTGCATTGAAACACAAATAAGAAAAATATATTTACTCAATGTACACTTAACATCACATGTGAAGAGGTTAACTTAGTTGACACTGTTACAAAATTAATCAACAACAAATGCAATTGAATAAAATAAACAAATGTAACAAAATAACTTCATGTTTTGCTACTAAACCCAAGAAAATGTTCAATTTTGGCAAGATTCAGCAGAATATGCTAGGAAACACAGCTTCATATAGCAAATGCGATCACTTTGTTCTAATATGAAATCCAATACAGAAACGAATCATTCTCGACATCAACTAATATGCATTTCTTTCGAAATTAATATACCTGTTCCATCGAAACCTCACGCTCACCATGAAAAAGCACAACCCTCAAAACACTCGCGAACCCCAAGTCATACACCCTCACCATAGAGTCAAAAACAACCAGACCAACCAAGGCATTCTCTGGTAATCGAGTGATCACATGCAACAATTCACTCTTCAGCAGCCCCAGCTCGTCTTCTGGCGTACAAGCATCCACAACAAACACTATTGCCGACCCCACCACTAACCCAGCCCCTGCCCAATCCGAACCCGACTTGAACCAAAATATGCTGACATTGATGTAAATGAACTACTATTAGACCCCAAACCCAATGCCCCATTCATGCTTGGAGCCGAGCTCAGACCAGAACTCAAACCCAAGCCTTGATCCGAACCCCTTTTATTCAAATGTTATTCCACGGTGCAGTAGGTACGAAAAAGCTCAGCTGGAATATTATTTTCATTTATATGAACATACAACTCAGGGAACCTGTTCTTCCCATAGCAAAACGGACAGACCCAGATTTTCGCAGTGTAATCGACCCGGGAATACGGATTCAAAACTGCGTGGCATTGGGAACAACTCCAAGGATCGTAAGGCAGAATCGGAAGCTCAATGAATGGCATTAGGGGGGCGCACATGATGGACAGTGGGATGACTAGTGTTGCAACTTCCGGCTTGGTAGCAGGCCATGAGTGCCATGACCATCTGAGGCCCTCCATCGCTTCCAATTCGTTAAAATCCATTGACAGCCCAGGTGAGTAAATCAGATGAAATTGATTAAATGAGGGTATAATTTCTTCAGGGTTTGAAAAAATAAACCAATATAGATTAGGGTTTGGGTTTTTTTGCTTTTACATTTTTTGAGAGTGAATTTCCAGAGATTTTGAAGTATAATTAAACTATTAAAGAAAGATTCTGGCCGGCAACATTGATTCAGAGGGCAAAGAATGAAGAAAGCAGAATTGCAAGAGCTGGATTATTATTAATATTAGTATTATTATTATTATTATTAATTTTGAAGGCAATAGTGGATTATTTACAATGAAGACATTTAGGGTCTATTCTCTTTGCTGTTTTCAAGCCGTTTTCTGTTTTCGATTTTTCAAAACAGTGAAAACGCGTTCTCTNTATTATTATTATTATTATTAATTTTGAAGGCAATAGTGGATTATTTACAATGAAGACATTTAGGGTCTATTCTCTTTGCTGTTTTCAAGCCGTTTTCTGTTTTCGATTTTTCAAAACAGTGAAAACGCGTTCTCTTACTCATTTTCAAAAACGCGTTTTTGAAAACAAGTTAAAAATTTACAAAGAAAACACAAAACGATAAATTTGTCGTTTTGAGTGTTTTCACTTATAATCAAGTCAAAATTTTCAAAACGCGTTTTGGGTGTTTTCAAAACAATTTTTCAAAATGCCAAAAAGAACACATTTTCAACAATCTCAAAATGAACACTCAAAACACAAAACTCAAAATGAATTCAAAACTTAAAACACAAAACTGAAACACAAAGAGAACAACCCCTTAAATATTTTGGAGTAAGGCTTTTTTGAATACTTACAAACCACAAAGGCCTTTTATAAAATTCGCTACGACATAAAAAAAATATTGAATTATGGCACACGGAGGCCGGCAAGCGGAGAGTTCATGTGTCATTAACGTGTTTGCATCTTCTCTTTATTAAGAAGAGTGGATATGTCAATGTATTAAAAATGTTTTAGAAGAATATGACAAAAAGTTCAGAACAAAAAATCTCGACTCATACAAAATCACGTATCAAATTTCATCCTCACATGCTAGTTACTTTAGTAACATATAAATGCATGTGACCCGCTATCAAGATCAAAATTGTAATAACTAAAATGATGGTGTACAATATCGGTTAGTCATGCACCCCCAGTTATCGGATCTAATCATCTACGAAAAGTAAGAAATTCCATATATTTTGACCAATTCAAGGTGGAAAA
>CAIGRP010023803.1:0-13712 GCA_903798385.1 Fraxinus cuspidata | reverse complement strand
TTCCATAAATTTTAAAACTTTTTACATGGGTCACGAGATTTTGAATCAAAAATCCGCCAGCTCATCATTATGGACCCCCTTAGGTAATATGTGATGTACCAGTAGCATTTCTCTTAATAAAAACATGTACTAATTTATAAGAAGTTGAAGATAAGAAAGCAACTAAAAATATTGGGGATGTAAGTACATGAATCAGCAAAGATCTGAGACCTTCATCGCGATTAAAAATGATGCCGCTAATAAAAGTGTGGTGTGAATATAATTTCCCATTTTAAAGTCCAAAAACCCATTTTTCTTAAAATATGGGTGTTCAACGCAATCAAAAAATAGTTCACCATAATTTAAGTTTTTACGATGTATTAGAGAAGTTCAAATTTTGAGCTTCCTTAAAAAATTTCAATGTTCAACTAATATACCAAGCTAAATTTAATCATTTTTATTTACAATCTTATGCTTAGTATTTTAATAAAATGTCAAATAGATCTCAATTAAAACTTACTCTTCAATATATCCCAGAAACATAAACCTTCTCACTCCCTAACTCTATAAATTGTGAATTGCTTAAAAAATTGTGCTATATAAGAAGCGGTGTTTAAAAAATTTAATTTTCAATGCAACTTAGAAGGGACTTTGTGTAGCTTACATGACGAAAAAATAGATAATGTCTAGAGAGCTCCATCTTTATGGCGACACAATTAATTATATATTTTGGCTGATTTGTGAAAAATGATTATGGTAAATTTAAGCCCAATTTTGAGTTGTTAGAAGTCGAGCAATCCAATGAGTTGTAATGGACAAGTTATTCTATCTAGGTACCTCAGGAGCATATGATTAATATTCAAGATGACGAAGATGATATTCGAAGTTATCAAAACTCTCAACGGCATGTTATAGAAAGAAATCTATTACATACCGGAAAGGTGAAGATCACAAAAGATATGGTTGAATATGGCAAGATAAGTACTCTTATTAAATAATATTATTTGTCATATCAAGTTGTTTTTAAATTCATTTTTCTAATAGGAAAATATTGTTTTACAATTCAAAACTCGTGAGATAAATTTGAAAAAGGAATCTATCAATTTTATGGCTTGGTTCTAATTATGTCTTTAGATCACAATTTGTATTTCTATAACTTAAATATTTTGCACTCAATCCTTTTCACACATTATTGTTTCTAAAGTGATATGAACAAAATTCTGCTATTCATACTAAAATCAAACAGTTTGCTATATAGAGTGTTTTGGGGGTAATTTTTTTTGAAAATCTATTTCCGTGACACTCAATTTCAACCAAAAATTGCTCAAAAAATAATATTCAATTTTCCCTACAAATTTTTTCTCATTTTTAACCACGTATTCTTTAAAAAAAAAAAATTACTTTTCAAAAATAATTTCCCTCACAAATGTAAAGTATGCCCAACAAAGTATAGTTTTGCTACATGCATATTACAATTTGACAATTTGATTAACAATGTTATATTGATTTTAACAACAACTATTCAAATATTTGGCCATATTTCTTACACATAGGATGTTGTCAAATTTAATGTACAAAAACAATGTACAAGTAGATTAATAACCTACTCCCTACTCCTAACAGACTCAACCAAGCATTCTTATCCAAAGTAATTTTAACAGTGTAGGTACACTATTACAGTTTAAGAATGCACAATTTTACTGTTGTTGGGAATAGTATTGAAATTATTAATTTGCACTATTTATTAACATTAATTTATTTTCCTACTTTCATATCAATTTCGCAACTTAAGGAAAAAATTGAAATTCCCTCAAATAAAGGGACCAAAACAGAGAATTTGCCGTGCTATTTTACTACTTTCATATCAATTTCGCAAAAAAAAGAAAAAAATTGAAATTCCCTCAAATAAAGGGACCAAAACAGAGAATTTGCCGTGCATCTGAAATAATATATCACATGGCACCAAAGATATAAAAGATCTCTCTTTTAATATCCTCTATCTTCTAGAAATATGTTTGTCTCAAACTCTATCGCTAAAGTGAAGTCTATCTACATTATGTTACTTGTTTTTGCTCAAACCACAAGGTATATTAAAACCCTATATTTTCACTACATATACATTCCTTTTTGAACGTTATTTGTACATATACAATGCTTCTATGTTTCTCTTTCATTACCACACGCATACGGCATACATACATACATCAGACATATATATGCGCAAGCAATGTCGGTGGAATTGAGCTTCCTGAATTCTAGATAAATCCTGTAGCGGCGGTAGATTCTATTGCATAGAATTCTTCAGATTCTACTGGCTTGTAGCCCAGGGTATAAAATTTATTTATTAAATCTCTAGAATTTCTCAGCCCTCAAATCAATGGAGGAAGTCCTAGCAGATTCTAGAAATGTCGTAGAGAGGAGATGGAATAGTCGGCGATGATATCTCCAACGAATTATTACTGCATACTTTTACTGTATATTTTTAAATGCAGATTGTCTTTTTTGTGAACATTACTGTTGAATAATTGGAATTATTACTATGGATTACAATTGATGTAGTTTTAGGAAATTTGAAGTTAAGGGATATTTTGGAATCAAATTGAACAAAAGAAACGATTGGATTGGTTCTTAGAAGGAATTCTACCATTAAAAAGTGGTTAATTTACATATAAGTATTTCTCAGCTAATTTGATGATTTTGATATTTTTCAGAAGTATAAAGTGCAATATTTTTCGGTTTTCAGTCTTGTAGTGTATAAATGGAATTTTCCCTATTTATTAGCATAGGTTTAATATCCCTTTTTTGCTATGATTTTTTAAGGAAATTTATGATTACACCACAGTTTTTGCTAATTGCACCATGTTTTAATCGCAATAATAGTCTTCAACATTCAGTTATTTTTGCAATTATGCTTCCAAATTTTTTCATTGCATTATTATCTTACCAAAATATTAAATAGCACATATTATCTTTAATGATAATTTCTATATCCATATATTCTGTTTCTGTGTTTTGAAATAATGGGTAAATATTTTGTTGATTTTTTCTTAAATGATATGATGAATAAATAAGTCTTTCTATAGCTTCCTAACAAATTTTTTTGGATGGAAACTATCATCAGGGATGAGTAAACTAATTTATAAAACATTAAAGATAAGAACGCGACCAAAAAAATTGAAATATAAGTTCAAGAATGAGCAAAGATCTTAGACCTTCATTGTGATTAAAAATGACGCAGTTAGAAAAAGTGTGGTGTTAATTATCCTTTTTAAAGTCCAAAAACTCATCTTTCTAAAACTATAGGTGTTGAATGCAATCAAATAAATAGTTCTCTGAAGTTTTTTACAATGATGCATTAGACAAGTTCAAATTTGGAGATTCCTTAAACAATCTCAATGTTCAACTTACATGACGAGCTAAAATTAATCATTTATATTTATGATCTTATACTTACTATTTTTATAAAATGTCTAATAGATCTCAATTAAACTTATCAACATATCAACAAAAATTGAGGAAAAAAAAAAAAAACCTCACTCACTAATCCTAAGAGCATCTCAATAAAATTTTCTTGTTTAAAAAATTGTATTACATAAACAAAAATAGCCGGTGTTATTTGTGAAAAATGGTTATGATAAATTTAAGCCCTCTTTCAAATCCAAAGAGTTGATTGAAGTCAAGCAATCCAATATGTTATAATAGATTATGAAATAACGATGTTCGACCTAACTAACACCTAAATGGTGTAAATATGTGTAATACGTGGAATTAAAAGTTAACAGCCAGTGATTACAACAAATCACAAATTCTTGTATCTATATGAATTGAAATACAAATCTAAACCGTAGATTTCAATCAAACAACAATATCAAAATTGGAATGTAAATAACACCAAGAATTGTTTACGAATGAAAACCACTTGAAGAACTCTAAAAGCTTAAAAACCTCCGGGTTGCAAGTAAATAATCCACTGTAAAAGAATAAACTTATAAGATTGGTCCAGTCAGTAGACTCTGAACCCCAACATGTAATCACTCAAAAACTACTCGATTGTGCGCTCCAGCACCGCTTCAGAACCTGTAGATTCTTTTCTCCTCGTGGATCACCAAGAACGAATTCGTTTTTCGTAAATTGGAACTCCAATTACGTTTTTGGATCTTTAGAACTCTAAGAGATGATTGGAGATGTTTATTTTGTGTTTTGATATTTGAAATTTTTGATGTTTTGATTTTGTGGTTGAGACAAGAGATCTTTGGATTGTGTTATTGATCTTCAATAATATGCTCTCTTGAATGAAAAGAGGCTTAACACACAATTCGATCGAAGTATGACTTCGGTAATTATAATATAGAGTGTTTGGAATCATAAAATACAAGGAAATCGCGAACAAGGGTTCCCCTTATAACACGACTGCTCCAGTAGTTATGTGGCAGGCAATGAGCCGCGGACTCACTGCTAAAACTGCTCGAGCGGTCCCCACGCAGTGAGCGAGTAGTTTTGCCCCCGTCTTGATTTTCTTGAACTAACTTTGATTTTTTCCAAAGACACTCCCAACCCTCGATAACTTAACGAATTGACGTTTTGGACATGGATTTTGCCCATATATTTTGGACCTAACAGATTATAACATGAGATTGGATATAGGTGCGTCGATAGCGTATGAATAGCATTCAAGATGAAGATGAAGATATTTGAAGATATCAAAACTCTCAATGGCATGGTGTAGAAACCATTAGGTCTTGCTACAGTTCCTTTCTCCATATAAAAAACTAAGGGTCTATTCTCTTTACCGTTTTCAAGATAATTTCTGTTTTCGATTTTTCAAAACAGTTCTCTTTTCTATTTTCGAAAACGCGTTTTTGAAAACAAGTTAAAAATTTATAAAGAAAATATAAAATGACAAATTTGTCGTATTGAATGTTTTCAGTTATAATCAAGTCAAAATTTTCAAAACGCGTTTTCGGTATTTCAAAATAATTTTTCAAAATGCGAAAAAGAACATATTTTCAACAATCTCAAAATGAACACTCAAAACACAAAATACAAAATCAATTCAAAACTCAAAACACAAAGAGAATAGCCCCTAACTTTCTGATTTCCACTAGGCTGGGGATCACTGTTTAATATTACATTCTCTTCATCTGTAATCAAGTTGGGAATGTTAGGACAATATTTCAGAGCAATCCTCTATAGCTTCAGGAGTTTATGGCTTTTGAAAAATGTTCACAATAGAGGCTTGACTAAGGTTGGGATTATCACATATATAGCTCCATACTTAGGAAGCTCAATTGGTTACATACAATGAGACAAATGATTTATCAAAAGTTATGAAAAAAGACTTTGTTCACTAAACAATGTTAACTAAATTCTTTAAAATGAATATTTCAAATCACAAGGCAAATACTTTACTGTACAGAGAATTTCCTACATATTTTGTATGGAATGTATCCATGAGAATTTGAAGTCCTCGAAAAGAAAGATGTTATTGGTAGAATAGTCGTCGCTAATCCATTTGAGGATGAGAGATTTTTACGTGTCTTACTAAATCATATTAAATGACCAAAATCTTTTGAAGATTCGAGAACAATTATGATATTGTTCTGTCTATTTATTGCGAAACATCATTTTTACATGGTCTTCTAATTAGAAATAACTATTCTGAAATGGGTTTAACTGAAGAGATTGCTTATCAAATGCCTGTATTATTGCGCCTACTTTTTGCTAATGTGTTAACTTTATGTAGTCCTACAAATCCAAGAAGTTTATGGGACAAATCTAAGGGTTTTATGATAGAAGATTATTTACGTAAAGGTCAAACACAACATGATGTTGAGATGAAAGCGTTGTATTGTATAAATTCTTTCTTAGAACCTATTGGTAAAAGTATAAATGATTTTTGCTTGGTTGATTTTGATTTTACTGTGAACGATCATGATATGTTTGAAACTATGATTGCCGAAGTAACTACCAATATTAAAGTTGGGTCAGACATGCATTATACTACATGTTTAAATAAATAACAACAAAATGCTTATGATATTATTCGAGATTGTGTTTTAAATGATATGAATGGAATGTTTTTTTATTTATGGCCCACCAGGTACACGAAAACATATTTATACAAGACATTACTTGCCGATGCACGATTTTGAAACTTTATTGCATTAGCGACGACATCATCAGGTGTAGCTGCATCTTTATTACCATTTGGTCGAACATGTCATTCACGATTCAAAATATTGCTTGTAATAAGATCTGATATGCAATGTTCCGTAAGTAAACAATCTGCTCTTGGTAAACTTTTAACAATGACTAAACTAACTTATGTGATGAAGCACCATGGTTCATAAATTTGCTTTTGAAGCTTTAGATAAAGTGTTAAGAGACATTACTAAATGTCATTTATTATTTGGTGGAAAAGTCATTGTGTGTGGGGGAGATTTTCGTCAAATTATACCAATAGTACAAAGAATAACAAAAGATAATATAATAAAGGCAAATTTAAAATTTTCACATTTATGGCATTCTTTTACACAACTACCATTGCTTCAAAATATGAGAGTTAAATTAAATCCTTTCTTCTATGAATATTTACTGAACATTGGAAATGGGATTGCGAAATATCATTCATACCAAATGATTAAGCTTCCTCTGAATATCATTATCAATTTCGAAGATGAATTTAAATCATTGAAAGAATTAAATAACATTGTGTTTCTGAATTTCCAGACGTATGAAGACAACTTAAATATTATGATCAATAGAATTATTTTAACCCCAAAAAATGAATATGTAGATTTAATAAAAAAAATATGTTACTTAAAGAAATTTCACGAGAGAAATTTACATATTTTAATTTTGATGAAGTCATTGATAAAAGTGAAGGGTTTAGTCATGAAGTTTTTTTAAAAAGTCTAACTCCAAATGGTATCCCTCAACATGAACTCGTATAGTGAAAAACTGTCCAGTTGTTTAGAAACATTAATTATTCTGAAAGTTTATGCAACGTCGTGACTTTAAACGAAATGTTATTTTAGTTGAAATTGGAACATGATAATATTGTAGAAAACAAGTATTTTTACCTAATATTTCATTCATTCCACTTGAAGGCGACAAACAGTCGATACCATTTAAAAGAACTCAGTCTCTAGTCCGTACTTGTTTTGCGATAACTATTAACAAAAGCTCATGGTCAAATACTAGATTTTGTTGGCTTATATTTTCCTGAACCTATATTTTTATATGGTTAATTATATGTTGTATTTCTCAGGGATAGAACAACAGGAAATATAAAAGTTTTGATTAAACTTATTGTAAAAAATAAATCACATACTTGTTGCACCAAGAATATTGTTTATCATGAAATATTGAATTTAATACGTAGCAATTAACCATTTCTGTATGCTTATAATATTTTGCTAAGGGTTTGAATTTATGTTTCTTATCTTGTTTTCAATAAATACAAATGCATCGTGTACAATATAGCTTCTCATAGCAATGTTTTAAAGATTCATCATTAAGTTACTAAATGAAAGTTTTAAGCATAAGAAAGCCGTAGAAGAATCTTGTGTGTTAGTACAGTTTTTTGCTCTTATAAAATTATGCAATTCACTGTATCTCTTCCAAAAAATTTCAAGATACAAACCTTTTTTTCGAGTTACTTGTTAAAATACCCATCATTTTCATGAACTGCGTGGTGCAAATATATAAAATAAGGCAAATTACATTTAGTAGTTATCTGTTGTAAAGACACAATTCATCTTATATTGCAAGCCTGAGTAGGAAAATGGCAAATGGCAGGTGATCCAATGAGGAAAAACAAAGTTAGGTCTATTTAATCCTTATGCTCATGACTGCCAAAGATTATGGTACTGTGTATGTTTAAATTATTCCAATCTTAAGCACCGGGAGTTATTTCTTTTCAACATAGGGAATGAGTCATATTATCCTGCTTGTATTATTTGATAAATGAAAATAATAGTTGCACTCTACAAATAGTAAATTAGTAAGCTCTTTCACTTTATGTATTATCACTGCACAGTTTGATGATATGTCTTATATTTGCTCATACCTGTGACGTTTCTCTTGTATTTGGAAATTAATAATTAGATGGCAGGTATGTGAACGAATTTTGTTGGCTGCAGGGAATTAACTAAAGGAATAAACTGGTTCATCCAGAACTTTTAAATCAGACGGCTCACAGTTTTGAAGTCTCATCAAGCATTGGAGCTTTAACAATACCTACCCATATAATATTAAAATATGTAATCAGTCTCTCTGGGAATCTAGATATACTTCACGTCAAATATTTTTAACCTTAAAGAAGCAGATGTAAATGAATTGAGTTTAGAGGAAGAGTGTTATACGATTTCCTGACTTCATTTATTGCAATATTTCACGTTAGATATCAGCTAGGTTATGCATTTTCTCATTGGCAAGGTTTGTTTAATCAACTTTCAAGGGTTTCTAATTCTGTTTTGTATTCTTTGCCTTCTTCCATTCATATTAAAGAATTGAGAATGAGCATCTCTATTGTTTCTGATGTTAGACATGTTCTTAAATTCCACAAGTTTGTTGTTAAAGAGTGTTTCTTTTGCTTCTCAATCCGAATTATTAGTTATTTATACTTGTTGATTTCATAATTTTATCATGAAGAAATATGGTCACGATGCTACCATTGTCGGTGATGAGGGTGGCTTTACTCCTAACATTCAGGTTGTAATTTAGTTTACTCCCGATACACTATATATACTAACTTCTTATTCACTTGATTAAAGAGCCGAGCAAGAAATTAAAGAGAAAACTTACAATGCTCTTCTTTGCAAGGTAAATATTTATTCTGTCCATTGCTTAACTTTTTTTATTGGCATACTATAAAATATAACTGAAACATTATCCTTGGCTAACAAATCAACCAAATTTGGTGCGTGACCGAGAGTCTTGAAGCTGTAAAAAAGTTCAAGAAGGCTGGTTGGGGTGTGATGGCAAGTCACCACATATATGAAATTTAGTTCACGTGTCATGATAAAAGATACATTTTCATGAATTGAACTTATTTTATAATTAGCTGTCACTATGTGCAGTGGAGGGATTGAAAACACTTCCAATGCTAATCTCTTTGTCGGTTTGGTAACGGTACAATGTGGTTTAATATCTTTAGTAAGTTCTCCTTCATAAATTTTCTTGAATCGTTTCCTACCACTATGAGCATGCAAACATAGTTCATAAGCATAGTTATGGTTTTCAATTAGCTCCACTTCATAAATGTACTTAGGAATTCAATATCTTCCCACTTATGTTAATCATCTCAACATACATGTTTAAAAAAATTAACCTTATATACACACACACACACACACACACACACACACACACACACACATATATATATGACTATGTGACTACATTATCTTCTTGATTTTCTGTATGTAACAACAATTTTTACTTCAGTCTTAAGACTAGCTAAAATGTTAAATATTTTCCTTCATTTGTGTTATTTATTAAGTGCTTTTAAAATATATGTACATTTTGTATTTACATGAATCTATCTCAACAATCACATTTAATAATAGCTTTACAATTCTTTATGGTAGAGATGTAGTCATATTTTATTTTTATAGTAGAACTTGTTTCCTGATGTATATTGTATGATTTTCACTCAATAATCCTTAATTTATGGTCATTCTTGTACTAACTCAAGCTTCAACAGTCAACTGATTTGCGTGCACATACTGATCTCACAGTGTACATACTGATAATTGCAACATTGATTTGACCATTAAGTATTGATACTGATCTCACAGTGTACATACTGATCTCACATTTTTTTATTCAAACTTTGACAATTTATCTGTACGTTTCCTTTACAAATAATGCATCTACTTGTAAAAGGACTTCATTATCGGTTGTTGAGCACAAAAACACTGCACTCACTTCAGGTTTACCAAAAAAAAAAAATCCAAATACAAGATCACAAAACCTTCACTTCCAATACAAGTCTTAGAATGGAAGAACAATACCAACTGATAACAGAAATTGTGTCAAATAATCAAAAGTGGAAAACTAAGGTGAATGTAGTAGAAAAATAATCACCAAAACCTTCAAAGCAAGGTAATGGAAGGTACCAAATGGATACTCAGGTAACTCTTATTGATTACACATCTTAAGTAATGTTACATTTAGTTATACTCTATTATCTTCATTTAGAAACTATTAAGGTTTTTACTGTGTTTGTACATTTTTTCCTCTTTGTTATATATGAACATATATGTACTACTATTTATTAAATTCTACCTCCTTTTCAGGATAATACTATCTAGGCTAGGCTATATAATTCCAATATCACTGCTTTCAAGGATTAGCTTGTTCTAGGAAACTTATACAATTCCAAAAGCTTATGTGGCAAACTACAAATATTCAACATGATCTCTTCAATGGACGATATCGGGAGAAACTCATGTTCAAGAACTAAATGAAGATAATTTGGAATTTGTTTTCTCAACCTATCAATTGACACTTTTTCATGAGGTTGAGCAGTATGTGGATACATATGCTGATTTACGTAAAAAATTGCACATTTCATGTACTTCAAATAATAATATAATGATCCTACAAAAATATAGTTACCTTGAATTTTTTAATAGTTATGTTTAGAAAAGTAAAAAGAGTGTGATAACTCATTTTAAATTTTCAGATATACTTGCAATTATAGTTGATATGATGCCTAAACGTCTAATTCAATTGGAAGATGGCAACCAAACATGGGTACAAGATGTCATACTTCTAGATAAGAATTTCAAAACAATGGTGCTTACACTTTGTGATTCATTTGTTGATAGAGAATGTATAGTAATAGCAGACAACATTGAGAAGAAACAAGTCATCTTTGCGACACATGTCAAAGTTACATCATTCTTTGGTATTAAAACTCCTCACAAGGCATTATGTGACGTACTTTACACGTGTTCTCTATAATGATATTACATAGGTTTGAAACCGTCCACAAAAGTTCATACCACCTTCTTCATAAATACACCTTTCGCTGCAGTAAAATAGATGGCAGAATGGTATGTACAAGTTGCTGTATTTTATTATCCTTTTTTTTTCCTATTTCACACATCTCAATCCACACATCATTGCTACATTTACTAATTGTCTCGACCTTATTCTCTAAGGGTGAAAGTAAATTCCATTAAGATTGATGATTTGGTATTGAAAAATCCATACATGGACAGAAGCCCCACAAATCTTTCTCCACCTATGCGCAGTAAATTCACTACCATTCAGAATCTTGAGGGATGCCTCTTGGTGGTAATGTTACAAATTACATGTACTATTCAAACAGCTTAAGAATTATATATATATATATATATATATAAAAGGAGATATGTCTAATCATATCCTTTATTTCTCCTCATAATTTGTGTAAATCTATTTCTAAAGCATACATACCGATAACAACGCAAGTTTTATTGGATAAATGACACATCAATCATAGACAAAATTGATAACAAATCTTGGTACATGACTTGCAACAACTATTATCGGCGATCACATGTTGATTTTGGAGAGACATTCTTTGTATTTTTTGCAAGAATCCCAATTCTAAAGCTATTCTTTGGTAAAATATACTAACTACTAATCATACTTTCTATTTTTCTTTATGAAATACACGTATGAGTTTTACTTATACATGACTTTTCCAGTTCTCTTTACTTTTCCCTCATGTCTTAATGTACTAATACTCAATTCTTATTCACCTTAGGGCTAGAGTATATGGGCAGCCGTTGAATGTCACAGGTTCACTGAGTACAAATGCAATTGGTGAACCATCCGAAAAACTATTATTTACAAGTGTACAATCCTTAATGGAACAAACCAATTCTGTAAGAATTTAAACCTAACTTAAACCTAACTTAAACATTTCACCATTCCACAAATATTTTACTCAAATAATATTAATAGAATAGAATACATGATTAACATACAAGGTTCAAAGACAATCTTTCGAGTTGTCATTCAAAAAATGCAAAATACTGAACAAGTATTCTATTTGAAAGCAATGCAGACTGAACCTAATTTGTCAAGTTATAGATTTGACATCATCTCTGTAACAAGTTTAGATCATACAAGTCCACGAGAACAAAGCCAAGCAAATGTTGATACTCAAGTTATGATTAGAGCAGTTGGAAAAAGTATTGTACATACTCTCACGAAGATTGGTCACCAACGACAAAGAAAGCTCTTTTCAAGTGTTCAGATCATACCTCAAGTTCAAAGGTGGATTCTGATGAAAACGTAAGTTCGGAAATCTCCAGCACAAATCCATTTACTCCAAAAGAAAAAATGGAGTAAATGATGATTGAAATATTTTGGGAAAAAAACTTTTGATAACAACCTACCATGTTACTGTGAAGTTTGTCTTACTATTCTCTTTTGCTAGTTATATGTAATTAGAAACTACCAACTACATGTTAGTGTTGACAAATGATGCATGTGAAACATGATACCTACATCATTCATGCTAGAAACAAGTTCTTGTTTAGTTTGTCATGTATATAGCTAGATAACAAGACACATGATGTATCTTTTGCAATTGTCAACACTAATGAAGCCAAGTTCTATTTTTCCTTGTCTTCCATTTCACATTTAAACACGTAAATATATACGATGTGTTGTAACATAAAATGATTGCATCATTTCTTATATTTACTAGTCGAAATTAACCAGAAAATAATTCACACAGAGTATGTAATTATTGAGAACAATAACACTTTGCCAACAATTCCATCGTTTCATGGACTTTTGAAAACCGTTCAATTCATGCGCTGATAAAAAAAATTATATAAAACTCGTGCAACGCACGTAACATTGACTAGTAATTAATTATACTCTAAAATAAAGACAATAGAAATAAATGCTTTTCGGTTGATTTCCTTTCAACTTCTATTGTTTAAAACTAAGAACAATTACGAAAAAGCTAATCCAGTTCAAAATTCTTATTAATCGGTGGACAATCTCAACGATAGCAAAGAAAAATATTTTTTTGTCAAATGAATAGTAACTTGTGAACATGATAGGTGAACAATATCTTGTGAACTGTAATGAAGAAAAGTATTTTTTTAGAGTATTGAAGAAGCAATGTACGAAGAGAACAAAAGTAAGACGGTGGAACAGTTTCATGGAATTTTTTAATGAATAGGAATAAATTTAAACAGCAAAGAAGCTCGTTGGTGGTAGAATTTGATGTTGATTGTTGCTACAATTTGGTTATCCGTTTAATGATGGATTGGTAGGGTAGGTGATGGAGGTTATGAATGTGGAGGAATGAGGATGGTAGAGGTGGTGGCTAGGTATTATGTAAATGAATGTTGGCGTGAGGATTTTTGGAGGACGGCACCACTAATATATATATATATATATATACACACGTATATATATATGTTTTTTTTCACCCATTGACTACCTATTTAAACTTCGAGAATTTGTTTGGCAAAGGAATATGACTTGCTCTGATTCCAAATTGATGTAAAACACAATTGAGAAAGAAAGAGGAAGAGAGAGAAGAAAGAGAAGAAATAACGACAACAAAGAGGATAAGGATGGCAAAAAAACCCGACAAACCCGATACCCGTGTGGCCCCGCCCCGTTCGGGGCGGGCAAACCCGCTTAATCGGGTATTTGGGGCGGGGACGGGGCGGGGAATTTCTCCCCGGGGCGGGTTCGGGGCGGGG